>JANZXR010008976.1:0-16505 GCA_027575705.1 Erythroxylum echinodendron
CTTACCTTGGCCCTTAAAATGCTTCAAACTCTCATGATCAGTGTGAATCATGAATTCCTTTGGCCATAGATAATGCTGCTAAGTTTGTAAAGCTTTTACCAATGCATACAGCTCCTTGTCATAAGTTGAATACTTTAATTGAGGACCATTCATCTTCTTACTAAAACAGGCAATGGGACATCTTCCTTGTAACAAAATAGCACCAATATCTATCCCAGAGGCATCACATTCAATCTCAAAAGTAGAAGTTAGGTAAACTCAGAATAGGTGCAGAACAAAGTTTTTCTTTCAAAGTGTTAAAAGCAATTTCTTGCACCTCTCCCTGCTTAAATGCTATCTCCTTTTTGACAATCTCAGTCAATGGAGTTGCAATAGAACTAAAATCTTTTACAGACCTCTTATAGAAACTAGTAAGTCTATGACAAGATCTTACCTTATTAACACTTGTAGGTCTCGGCCACTCCCTAATTTCCTTGATCTTTTCTTGGTCCACCTCGATTCCATTAGAAGAAACAACATAACTAAGAAATATGACACGATCTATGCAAAATGTGCACTTCTTCAAAGCATACAACTTTTATGCCCTAATTGC
Organism: Erythroxylum echinodendron; assembly: GCA_027575705.1. NCBI lineage: Eukaryota > Viridiplantae > Streptophyta > Magnoliopsida > Malpighiales > Erythroxylaceae > Erythroxylum > Erythroxylum echinodendron. Next base: position 593 of record JANZXR010008976.1, read on the forward strand.
ATCTAACACAAGCCTAAGATGCCCAATATGAGCTCAGTGCTTTTTCTATAGATCAATATGTCATCAAAATATACCACAACAAATTTACCAATAAATGACCCCAAAACATGATTCATCAAACGCATAAATGTACTAGGAGCATTAGTTAAGCTAAAAGGCATCACAAGCTACTCATATAAACCATGTTTTGTTTTTAAAGCAGTTTTCCATTCATCACCAATTTTCATTCTAATATGATGGTAACCACTCATAAGATCAATTTTGGTAAACACACATGTACCATGCAATTCATCAATCATATCATCCAATCTAGGTATAGGATGGCGATACTTTACCGTTATCTTGTTAACGGCTCTGTAATAGACACACATGCGCTAACCCCCATCCTTCTTTGGAACCAATATCACTGGGACGGCACAAGGATTAAGACTCTACCTTATGTGTACTTTTTGTAGCAACTCTTCCACTTGCTTTTGGAGTTCCTTAGTTTCTTCAGGATTACCTCTATAAGTAGGTCTATTTGGAATCTATGCCTCAGGCATGAAATCAATATGATATTCTATTCCTCTAATGGGCGGATACTCCATAGACAACTTCTCAGGGAAAACATCTCCATACTCCTACAAAAGAGAAACGACACTATTAGGCAAACAAGGGTCAAGGTCAGATTTATTAAAATAAGTTTGCTTGTATAAAAGTAAGCATCTTTTTTCTGCTCAAGCAACTCTTACATCTCTCATTTTTGCATAGAAGTTTTGTTTCTTTCTACCCTATCTCTCATTTGGGCCTTTAAATTGAATTTCTTTTTAGGCCTCTTTCCCCACTTTTCTTCTCTCACTCTCGGCCTCACTTTCTCTCTTTTCTTTTAATTTAAATTTCTATTCCCCTTTTGCAAGATTCTCGGGCTTCTCCTCAACTTTTGTATCATCATGCTTTTCTTGAAATTTTTTGACCTTTCTCTGTTGCATTGCCTCCATATTTTTTTAATTGCATTTGATCCTCATATACCTCTTTTGGTGCCAATGGAGCAAGAACAAATTTTTGATCTCCTATAGTAAATGAGTACCTATTCTTAAAACCATCATGTAACATCTTCTATCATATTGCTAAGGTTGACCAAGCAATAAATAACTAGCATGCATAGGTACAACATCACAAAGTGCTTGATCATAATACTTACCAATGGAGAAAGATACAAGGCCTTGTTTATTTACTTTGATTTCTCTCATGTCATTCAGCCATTGTAGCCTATATGGCCTAGGGTGTTTCAAGTACTCCAACCCTAGTTTTTCTACCATCAATGTACTAGCCATATTAGTACAGCTCTCTCCATCAATGATCAGGCTACAAATCTTCTCAAGACATCTAGAATGAAAAATGTTTTCCCTTTTCTCAATTCCATCTTCCTTCACTTGAGCATTCAAAACACACCCAATAACAAGTAATTTACCCCAAGGTCCATCCTTAACTTCCACATCAGAACAATCCTCCCACTCAGACATGGAAGCCAAATCATCTTCTTCCTCCTCAATATGACCAACACCAAGACGTTTAAAGTATTTAATAGTCCCATGCTTTTCAGAATTGGAACTAGAAGAACTAGGAGTTTTAAAAGTACCTTTTGCATCTGTCTTGTTCTTCTCTTCCTTTGGCTTGTGTTTGATTTTCTCATCCTTCTTGGACCATTTGGAATTTCAATTTGTTAAGTTTGGGTAAGAAGCCTTGATGGGCTTTTATAATTAAGTTGTCTCTCCACCTTTATGGCGATATTCACCATCTCCTTTAACTCTACATAATGGTGTAATTCAATAACATTGGCAATGTCTTAGTTCAAACAAGCCAAGAAACGTGCCATGGTGGCATCTCTTTCTTCTTCTACATTAGCCCTAATCATGGCTATTTTCATCTCCTTATGGTACTCTTCTACACTTTCGGTGGCTTGTCTCAAGGTTTGGAGCCTTTGATGGAGCTCCCTATAGAAGTAACTAGGCATAAACCTCTTCTTCATGACCATCTTCATTTAGACCCAAGTATTAATAGGATCCTCTCCATTCCTTCTTCTATTCAAAACAAGATGATCCCACCAAACAAGAGCATAATCATGAAATTCCATAGCAGCTAGCTTCACCTTCTTCTCCTCTGAATAGTTATGACATTAAAAAATCATCTCCACCTTTCTTTCCCATTATAAGTAAGCTTCTAGATCATTCTTACCTTGAAAAGATAGTATTTTTATCTTGATACTACCCAAGTTTCTATCCACATGCTCAATCCTGTCTTCTTCTCTTGCATTGTCTCGACCTCTATAGCCTCTTCCTCTTCCTCTTCCTCTATCGTTCTGTCCCCCACTTCCACCAATTCTAACCCTATGGCACTCTTCTTCATCTTACCCATCATTAGTTTCATCTTCATACTCATAGATCATAGGAGTTGGCTCCCTAGCATTTTTCCTCCTTGTTGCACCATTAGCTGAAGCCTCTCTTTGTAAATTCCTAATGGCCTGGTCTTGTTTATCAAATTTATCACTGACATCCCTGAATAAGTTCTTGATCCTTTGGAATTATCGTTGGATATCCTCCAAAGTAAAGAATGTACTTTCATCAGCCTTGCTATTCTTTTCATCCTTGTCACTACCTTTACTATCCCATGATGTAAAACTTGCAAAAATACATTAGAATAACTCCTCTTGGACTCCCTCACGTGTTTCTCTCTAAATAGAATGGATACTCTCGTGTTTCACTCAAGAAGATGGCTTTTACACTCAAATGAGCTTACACACTCTTTCCTTTGACCACTCTAGATTCTACCACAGTTTTACTTGTCTAGATCAATCACTGCTAATCAAATAAGCACAACAGTAGGTTACTTCAAAAGGAAAAACAAAGGATACCTAAAGAAAGGAAGAAAAAACACAAAACTAGATGCAATGTAATGTAAAGATAATAAGAAGGACTAAAATAAACACATACTAGATGGAGAAAACATATGTAAGTGATTTTTGGTGCCAACTGAGCAATATGAAACAAGATTACTCAATTCAAGTGTAATGGAAACAAAAATTGACAGCAAACAATAAAAATAAAATAACCAAAGAGTGCAAAGAAAAAACAAAACTAGGAATTAGATTCAACCCTAAACCCGAATTGACAAGAACGTTCAAATCTGCCCCAATAACTCAAGAATTGAGAGATAAGTAATTATATCAAAGACACACATTTTGAGTGCAAGAAAGTAAATCTTGACACTTCTTGCTGTAAGAAAGCAAGTCTTGAGGAATTTCCTGAATGAAGGATGTGTTCTTGAAGAATTTTGGATAATAAAGATGAATCTTGATGCAAGGATTAGCAATCTTGATGAATCTTGCAAGCAAATCAACTCAAATACATAAAGATTCACAATCTTGGATGTTTCTTGATAGGTTCTTGAATGAAAGAAAAACAATATAGATGAATCTTGAATGAATAGAACAAACTTTGAATGAAAGATCAAACAAAGATTCAAAGAATCACAATATTAGATATTTCTTGATAGGTTCTTGAATGAAAGAAAGACAATATAGATGAATATTGAATGAATAGAACAAATCTTGAATGAAAGATCAAACAAATATTCAAAGAATCACAATCTTGGATGCTTCTTGATCAATCTTGAAATTTCTTTTCTTTTCTTTCTTTTTTTCGTTTTTTCACAATTTCTTTCATTTTGTTTCCTTTTTTAGTTTTTTCACGTTTTCTTTCTTTTCTGATTCCTTTTTCTTTCTTTTTTTCGTTTTTGAATGATGAGCTAACTATAATATTCAAGAAAAAATAGAAAATTAAAGATAAAAATTGAATTTAAAACCTAGGCTCTGATACCAAAGATGACACAGAACAACCTAGAGTCAATGTCTAGATCACCTCCGTTTCAATAATTATTCCCAATACCTAAATTCAATCAATCTAACACAACCCTTTACCCCCAAAACAACAAGGAATTGGTAACAAAAAGTATAAAGATTGCAAGAATTGAATTAACACCACAAGTTAGAACTTACTTGATAAGTTGAATCAATCCTTAAGGTAAAACAAGCAAGAATTCGAATTCTCTCTAGAAGAAAAATTTTCAATTTTTATTCATGTCTAATTTGAAGTTTTAAATACCCTTGTTCAATACAAACCCATTAAAGACAACCTAACAACCCTGAAGAAAGCCCAAAACATCCAAAAAGGCTTTCTTGAAACAAATCTGCCCAAAAACAAATCCTACATGGATTTGGGCTTCAAAACTAATTAAAATTGCCTAATCTTAGTCCAAATAGGATAAGAAAACAAGACTAACTTAAGAGGGGCAGATTGGGTTTTTAAACTAGGCCCACATGCTTGGTTCCTTAAAATAAAACATGCACATGATTTTTTTAATGAAGCACATGCACACTTAACACAAATCAGCCCATGACAAAGTCCAAAAGAAGTCCACACCCCTTTACAAGATAAAATAAGTCCAAACCCATTGATTAGACTTGTGCTTGTGAAAATTGGCTAAATGTTAGCCATCTTGGTTTGATACCTCCAATGTGCACACACACTTCGGCGTCTCCCTAAGCTCTTCCCCAAGCTTGATCAACAAAACTTCTTGAAGTTCTTATGAAACAAAAGCTTATGAATAAATCTGAAATTGTGCCTTGAGCTTGTTGGAGCATGACCTTGTAATTGGACCCATTAGCATCCTCAAGTCTCCATTATCTTGGTGAGTTGCATCATGTGGTATATTCATGACCATTCATTCTTGTACATGAAACCCTTTTTTGGCTGAATGTGTGACCATTGGATGAAACAACACATCCTTTCATCCAGAGTACACATACCTTGGTGAAAGGGTGTCATGTATGTTGATTCTAAGGCAAGGTACATGATGAATCTTCCCCATTGGCTGAATTCAACCTCTTAGCCGAATGCATATATCCATATGGAGAAAATGAACTTGCACTCTAAATGCGTGAATGAGAAGATGCATTATGGCATGCTATAGCTCATGGTACACCCTAGTGTCGATTATGCACTCAAGCATACTAGATTCCTTCATCTAGCACTACCAATTTTTCCCATTAAGTTTTGAATTTCAACTCCAATTCATGCTCCTTAATTAGCTCTTCTAACTTAACTAGTGTGAACACATTTATAGCAAGCTTCAATTCCCAAAAACCAAAGATGAGCAGGGGTAATCTCAATTAAGTCCGATTGAGCTTATCTCCATCTTTCCAACTGTTATCTAATTTTAATGAGCTCCCATGAGCTCACCTTAAGCTAGCTTTAGACACTTTAGCTAAGAGAAAGTCATGTCAAGCCACTTATATCTTACATGAGCTTCACTGAGCTCCTTGAAGCTGAGGGTTAGGTGTTTACAGGAAACTCAAGCACTTTTAAATATATCTTGGTGCATCAAATGGAATTTGTAGCACTTATGCTATAAAATTCCAATAAGCTCCCACTCGTACAAAGATATATTTAAAAAAAATATGCTCCCACTCAAATAGAACATACTCAACAAGTGAACATACAAAGCCGAAAACAAATAATAGTTGAAGCACATAATTTTGAGTTGTGGGTGCAACCTTAGGCATGTAAAGAAAATCTCTTTACATTATTGTTATTAGACCCACAATGAAAGATTGTCACTCTCTTCACATTTGAACAAATCAAACTTACTTGAACAAATCAAGTTATGCTTCTCAAACCCCAAGACATTTTGATACTTATGTTTAGTCACATTCAGTCTCCTTTGTGAGTTTTAACTCATAAAACTCATGAATGTACTGAAACTCAAGTGCACTTGGTTTCTTTCTCACTTTCCAATCAATATTTCATATTGTAGAAAATAATATGTGGCGTCAAGATTGAATAATGTCATTATGTATCATTTATAGTGTGCAACATATGCTATTATAGTTATGTAACTCATGCGGGCAACTTATGCATTCATGTCTTTCCTTTAGCTTCGAACTACTAGAAAATTTAAGAAAACATGATCATCTAAAAGGAGGATACTTTAGTCCCATTTCTCTAGAAACCTTTGACTACCAATTAAGAAGACCATAATAATCCTTAATTTCCTAATAGCAAACCATAGTCACTAAGGCGTTTGAATAAAGAATCTCACACATAAGCAAGACAATAGACAAATTGCTTAATTTCTTCAGTTGGTCAATTTCATGGTTAACTATGGAACATTTGGAACACATCTCTTTGATGTTCCCTAAACACATCCTTAAATCTTTTACTACTCCACTCTCACATGGGGGTGTGTCAATTCTCCCTCTTAAAACATTTAGATGTGTAACTCTTATTATTCTCGATAATAGGAGGACATGTCAAAAAACCACGAGATACTCCTTATTGTCACTCTTGAGAATGAAATCATAGGATAGTATGTATGAGTGGACATACAAACTTGATGACCTTGATCACCTTATCTTGAAGCATGCATAATCAAGATGACCATAAGAATAAAGTTGTCTTGTGTTGGTTCATGACTCCGACTTAAATGTATGGCAAACACAAGTCACAAATCCCTTTTAAGAGATAACATACATTTAAGATTTTAGCGGTCTCATCCTTGATCTTATGCAAAGATGCAAGAGCGGATGGCTTGTGTGAGAAAACCAACCTTAACCTATGATTGACACCTACATTTTTCATTATGGTTTCAAAGTGAAATGCACCAATAATTGATAAACAACTTTTCATTTATCAAACGTCTTACATATGTGACACAAGAAGGAGAAAATTACACCAACATTTCATAATCTACTAAGACCCATTGCCTTTACATGTTTAGCAAAATGAAATGGTGGCAATGGCTTAGTCATAGGGTCAGCTACCATTAGGTCTGTAGATATGTACTCTAAATTAATTTCTCCCTCTTCTATTGCATCTCTAACAAAATGATATTTCAAGCTAATGTGCTTAGTCTTTCCATGATACTTAAGGTCCTTAGTGTAAGACAAAGATTTCATACTATCATAATAGATAGTTATGGGCCTTTCCAAAGGAAAAATTGACCCTAAGTGCTGAATAAAATTTCCAAGCCACAAGGCCTCTTGCACAGTCGATGCATTGGCAATAAATCCAGCCTCTGTTTTTGACAATGCTATGCAAGTTTGTTTCTTGCTACTCCAAGAAATAGCCCATTATAAACATGAAGACATAGCCAGATGTAGATTTGCATGAATCATGATCACTTCCATAATTAACATCAGTGTGGCTATACAAACTAAGATTCTCTCCTTGATAGCATAGTCAATAGTCCTTTGTACCCTTGAGATACCTAAGGATCCGTTTCACACACTTCCAATGCGATTCTAGGTTAGAAGAATATCTTGCCAGTAGACCTACAGCTTGGCCAATGTCAGGCTGTGTACACAACATGACATACATTAGACTTCCAATGGCACGTAGGTATGAGACCTTTTTCATTTCCTCCTTTTCTTGAGTACTATGAGGATACAAATCTTGCCCAAGCTTGCAACCATGTGCAAGTGGTGTACTCATTGATTTTGAGTTTGTCAAGTTGAACTTTGTAAGAATCTTATCAATATAAGGTTCTTAAGACGAGGCCAACATCTAAGGTTTCCTATGATCTTAACACGAAGGATATAGGCAACTTCTCCCATATCCTTCATGCCGAAGGTGGAAGACAACCATCCTTTTATGGTTTTCAACAAACTCAACCCATTACTTGCTATCAATATGTCATTCACATGTAGAGTCATCATGGCAAATTTGGACCTAGAAATGTAACTTTGTGCTCTTCACTATTTTCTCAAATGGATGTAAAGACTACCTTTCTCGATGGTGATTTAAGAGAAGGAGATTTGCATGCAACAAATCGAGGCATCCATTTGATACAATTCTAAGTCCAAATATGCCACAATAGCAAGTAATAATATGATGGAATTGAAGTTCAATAGGAGAGAAGGTATATTTAAAATCTATACCTTGTTTTTGTGTGAATCCCTTAGCCGCCAATTGGGCCTTGTACTTTCAATAGTACCATCAGAATTCAATTTTATCTTGAAAAACCACTTGTTCCTAGTAGTCTTTCAGTCAAGAGGGAATGCAGCTAAGTCCCAAACGACATTGAGATGCATCGAATTCATCTTATCTTGCATTGCCATTAGCCACTTCTCTTTGTGAACACCTTCAAGAGCTTCTTCCACATTACTTGGTTCATCAATCTTAGATGACACCAAGTTTGCCTCCCTTCCCTCCAAAATCCACCATTCTTGTAGGTGGTCCAAATTGCCTATTTGAACGTTTCAAATTAGGCATAAGAGCAGGCTCATCATGATCTTGCCCTATAGCATGATCAAGTGGTTCTTGAACTCCCTCTTGAACTTGTTCATCAAGAACTTCTTCTTCTTTTTCATTAAAAAATGGGGATGTAGGAGGCACTTAAACAACCTCTTGTTGAGGAACTTCCATCACAGAAGGTGTAGTCAATGGTGTTTCCAAAACATTAGACTGACCTTGCACAAAGGTCTCAACCAATGCATCTAAATCACAACATTCACCAACTTTAGGGAACTCGTCCAAGTTGGCATTTCTCGATTCAAAGACATTCCAATCTTGTGACTTATGTCCAAGAACACATACCCCTTAGAATGCTCTGAATAACCAAGGAAGGAACACTTCCTTCCTCTAGGGCCTAATTTCCCAAGAGGGTGATCTGTAGCATGTACATAAGCTGCACAACAGACTTAGAGGGCACTCTATTCAAAATATGTGTTGCACTAAGCAATTCATCACCCCACTAGGCAATATCCAAGTTGGCCTTAGCCATCATGGATCGCACCATATCCATAAGACTCCTATTCTTTCTTTCGGCTACTTCATTTTGTTGTGGTGTCGAAGGAAGTGTCAGTTGCCTCACAATGCCCTTTTGGTCTCAAAATGTCTTTAAATCATTTGACATGTAATCGCCACCATGATCAGTCCTCAATGACTTGATCTTCTTACCTAATTGATTCTCCACTAAGCGCAAGTATGTTTCAAAGCATCCTAATGCTTCACACTTGTGCTTTAGTAAGAACATAAAGGTAAATCAAGTATAATCATCAATGAATGTGATAAACTATCTAAATCCAAGTCTAGATACAATTATCAATGGTCCACAAAGATCAGAGTGAACTAATTGTAAAGCTTTTTGACTTCTAATTGCCTCGCCAAAAGGCTTTCTTGTGGCCTTGCCAACAAGACATGATTGGCAACTTGGTATAAAGACCTTGGACAATGATCCAAGTAAGCCATGTGTGGCCAACTTAGTCATCCTTTCTTGTCCAATATGTTCCAAACACTCATGCCAAGTCATCTCAGTAGTAACATCAGTTACATAGTAACTAGAAGTAGCAATACTTGCGTTTAATTCTAACAACTCGTTGTTTACTAAAAAAGAATACACAACTATATTATCTTTAATAATATCCATAGATTTATTAAATAAATTCAAGTGATATCCAAACTTTAGCAAGGAACATATAGCAACGAAGTTTCTACAAATCTTAGGTAAATATATAACATCAATTAACAAAAAATGTCCATTATTCAGAGGAACTCTACAAGTGGAATCCCTTCTACTTCAAGGCTTGTATTGATCGCCACAGAAACATGCTTTGATCCCTTTGGCAACTTCCTAAATGCCATAGATCAAGACTTTTCTTTGACTATGTGGTCCATTTCTCCTGAATATATAATCCACTAAGAATCAGATTCAGTTAAGTACGTGCATGACACAATATGCATAAATGAAGTAGAAAAGGGATCAAGTACATTAGGAGGTGCTTTGCACTCATTTGTAAAGTTTCCCTTACTGCCACAATTGAAGCACTTCAACTTGGCCTTGTTGTGCTTTTTCTTGAACTTTTTCAAGGTGGCATCGTTCCTATTGTCTTAACCATCCTTCCTTTTCTTCTTCCCTTTGAACTTGTTCTTGTAGGGAAAGGAAGTTCCAACAACCTGTTCGTTTGAATGGTTCTTGATGGCCATCACCTTTGCCTCTAGCAGAAGGTGCCTTACAATGTCATCAAATGATCTAATTCAAGTTGTGGCGTAAATTGACCTTCATCAATTGCCACTCCTCATCAGGCAAGGAACGGATTATTGCTTGAACTTGTTGCTCATTAGTGAGCACATGACTAGAGGATTTGAATTGATGAATCATGCATGACATCTCACGTAAGTGGGAACTCATGGTGTGGTCAGCTCTCTTACTATAATTCTCAAACTTGAGAATCATAGCTTTTTGTTTCTCTAAAGAAACATCTCTATACTTAGTCTCGGTAGAATCCCATATGGCTTTGGCCGACTCAAGCATAGAGAAATCCACCATGAGTTCATCAACCATGGTACTCAAGAGAGTAACATGGGCCACATAATCTTTCTTCTTATATGCCTCATAGGCATTAGCGTTTCCACCTACCACTAGTGGCTAGACCGTATGGAAGAGCACATCAGGTGTATCTTGCTCAGTTAAGATGTCTCTTAGCGAAATGTCATGACTTTTCCAAGAGTTATGTCTCTTGGTGAAGCATCATGACTCTTCCAAGAGTTCTTGGCGAAACATCTCTTGGCCAAGGGACACATCCTTTGGCAAAGAGTCATAACTCTTACAAGAGTTATGTTTCTTGGCGAAACACCATGACTTTTGGCTAAAGGACACATCCTTTGGGCAAGGAATCATGTATCTTCATTTAAAGTCATGATGGTACACTCATGACCATTCATTCTTGTACATGACTCCTTTTTTGGCCGAATGGTCACAACCATTAGTTGAAACAACACATCCTTCATCCTAAGTACACATACCTCGGTGAAAGGGTATCATGTATGTTCATTCTAAGGCAAGGTATATGATGAATCTTCCCTATTGGTCGAATTCAACCTCTTGGCTGAATTCATGTATCTATGTGGAGACAATGAACTTGCACTCTAAGTGTATGCATGGGAAGATGCATTATGGCATGCTACAACTTATGGTACACCCTAGTGTCGATTATGCACTCAAGCATGCTAGATTCCTTCATCTATCACCACTAATTTCGCCGTTAAGCTTTGGGTTTCAACTCCAACTTATGGTCCTTAATTAGCTCCTCTAGCTTAACTAGTGTAAATACATTTATAGCTATCAAATTCCCAAGAACCAAAGATGAGCTGGGATAATCTCAATTGAGTCCCAATTGAGCTTATCCCCAGCTTTCTAGCTATTAACTAGTTTTAATGAGCTCCCACAAGCTTATCTTAAGCTAGCTTTAGACACTTGAGCTAAAGGAAAGTCATGTCAAGCCACTTATAACTTACATGAGGTTCATTGAGCTCCTTTAAGCTGAGGGTTAGCTCCTTACATGAAACCCAAACACTTTCAAATATGTCTTGGTGCATCAAATGGAATTTGTAGCACTTATGGTATAAAATTCTAGCACTTTTACGTAAATTCTTTCACTGCCCATAACTAAAGTGTTTGGTAGTATAAACGAATTGCAATAACTTCAATTAATATGGTTCAAGCATAAAGAAATGCATTTATCCCCTTTCATACGTCGTAGTTGCCTTTAACTTGAACATGTTCATGTAAAAATTGGATCCTCAATTATTTTATTCATTTAGTAATAGGAATAATTATAGGAATTCACACTTGAAACAAGTAATTGACTATATATTATTTTTAATATGCAATCTTATAGAGTCAAATGTAGATAGCTAAATAAAACTTGAGATATTCTAGATTATGTCGTACCATAGAGAAGTAGTACTAAATCTATTAATCTTAGTTATACATAAAAACAAAAGAGAGTTGATTGAAGATGATTAAACTAATAATTAACGAAAACAAAATAAAATAATGAAATAAATAAATAAGAAAAACGTTAGGGATTCGAGATTCACTTATATGGGTATCCAATTGTTTGAGACAGTTGATTGTTTATGCTGAAATGACTACCAACTTGATGTATCTTTGCCCTCCTTCAAGGCAAAAAAGTATACCGAACTAGGTAACTACCATCCCGCAATGGTTAATTTAACATAATCAAACTCATTAAACATAGTTAATCTATATAGTTATCACTGAAGTACAGGATATTATCATTTGATTATTCTCCTAGTACATATATCATACTTCATCCTTTTGGTCCATCATGTAATCTTTATAATTGAATCTATGGCGGCCAATCATAAATCTAACTATTAAGATCGAAGATAATAAATTCAAATAAATATTAAATAGATCAAGTATAAATAATTTAATTAATCCTACGAGCTAGATCCCTGACCCTGACTAAAGTTTCTAGCTACTAAACATAGTAAATATACATATATAAATAATTCCCATCATATAAGAAAAGAGAATAAGAAAGAGTTAAGAAAAGTTGTCTTTAGCTTCTTAATAGATGTTGCCCTCCTTGACTCAAAAAAATGAAAAACTAGTAAAAAAGAAGTTCAAGTGAAAATCTCACAAAAATTGAAGAAAATTACTCTTAAAGATCTACTAAGGTTAGCCATATATTTAAAAGTCCAACATAAATTCAATAAAAATTAGCTATAAGTCTCCTAGATTAATTCTAATACAATCGTCTATATTTAAGACTACAAAAAATAAAGTCCTAAGTGATTTAAAATTGACAAATCCTATAGTGACATAAATAGGTCCAAGAAAGGGCTCCTATTATAGATTTAAGACCAATATCAGTCTTGTTATACTCCTTTTACTCTTTGCTGATTCCTCTATAACTGAAGCCTAAAGTGCTTCATTAGTAGCACCAATTTTGTCGATTTCCCTTTATAAATTAAAGATAAGTTAGGTGCTAGTTATGCTTCAATCCAATGCTGGATTGGTACTATATGTCATGTTCTAAGCCCTTCGCAAAAGGCAAGCACCTATTATACTTCTAGGTCCTACAAACCTCTTTAGTTTTTGACATCTTGAAGTTAAAATCATCTCCCATAGTCTTCTAAAAAGTAATTTCCCCGACATCTTGAAGTTAAAATCATCTCCCATAGTCTTCTAAAAAGTAATTTCCCCATCATTTTATTTTCCAAATGGCTTTGGAATCTTATCAATTGGATAACTATAGCGAAATTTGTGCTAAGTCTTTCATGTAACCTTCAAATCCATCCCTATAAGACAACCACTATGCATTGAAAAATATTTGTATAAAAACATATTATAACTATGCCAAATACCAAGTTAAATTAACCCCAAAATGACATGTAAAACATCAACCTATCAAATTCGACCATGCTTTACTCATTACTTTTCCTTAAAAAATTAAAACCTAAATACTATCCCAGACTAATCAACTTTCAACACATAATATTCATAAGAAAGTCTCAATATAAATAAGATAAAAGTAAATACTAGTTTTCATCCTTTATTAAGTTAAAGTGCCATTGATTTATAAGACCTCACAAGATATCGCTCAATGTAAAACTTAGGTGAAGTAACTTTGTCATCTTCTTATAGAAGAAAATTTAACATAAGCCTGAAAGTCAACTAATCTTCACTACTAAAATTGATATGCTGAAAAAAAATCAAAAGTTATTTGAATTTCATTCAATTAACTCCTCATATTCTTACAAAAATCCTTTTTCCTTTATACTTTCCAATCACTAAAATCCATGTCAACCAATTTCCAACACTGTTTTGTTCTTTTCTTTTTTCTTAAATTTAAAATTGGCACAAGATTTCCTTCTTTCATTTCTACTTTAATCCACTTTGCCATTCCCCTACACTTATTTCCTTCTATCCTTTTTTTGAAAAGTTAAAAAATTCATTAAACATCGAAGAGAGTCTAGTACAAAATTGATTTAAATCAAGTTGACTTAAAAGCACTAGAAAGCTACAGAAAATAAGAAGTTATAATAACTAGGAATTTCACCCAGTTAACTACTTCGGTTAGTAGTCTTTAAGTGTGCAATGATACAGAAGGAGCCTCTTAGCAATCCCATCCTAGAAAGTTTCTATTCCCCAATTGACAACTTCCATTTAAGTGCTAAAGCCCATAAACATTTAAAGTTCAACTTATGAGAAAGAAATCATTCCCTGACATTGTTTACTATTATATTGATCAGGTTTTGCTCATTTGCAAATTCCTTTGCAAATATTCTATGTTCTTTCCATCCAAATTCCATAGACCATGTTGCCTAAAACTAGCTTAAATATGATCCAATATACAAATAGACCATATTTTCATTCCAATGAGGGTTCATATATATGGCACAATTCAATAATAGAGCTCCAAATTCTCCTTATATACCTATAATCAACGAATAAGTGCTCCATGGATTCAATAGCTTGATTGCATAAAGCACATATGATACAATTCACCAAGGCAATGGAGATTTGAGGATGCCAATGGTTACAAGGTCATGCTCCACCAAGCTCAAAACACAATTTTCAGATTTATGTATAAGCTTTTATTTCGCAAGAACTTCAAGAAGTTTTGTTGATCAAGCTTGGGAAGAGCTTAGGAAGATGTGCACATTGGAGGCATCAAACCAAAAGTGCTAAAACTTAGCTAATTTTCACAAGCACAAGTCTAATCAATGGGCTTGGGCTTATTTTATTTGTAAAGGGTGTGTGGACTTCTTTTAGGCTTTTTCATGGGCTGATTTGCATTAAGTGTGCATGTGCTTCATTAAAAAGTCATGTGCATGTTTTATTTTAAGGAACCAAGCTTGTGGGCATAGTTTAAAAGCCCAATTTTTCCCTCTTAACTTAGTCTTCTATTTTTGTGGTTTCCTTATCCTATTTGGACTAGGACTAGTCAATTTTAATTAACTTTGAAGCCAAAATCCGTTTGGGATTTGTTCTTAGGCAGATTTGTTTCAAGAAGGCCTTTTTGATATTTTGGGCTTTCTTTAGAATTTTTTAGGTTATCTTTGTTAGGGAAAAAGGGTATTTAAACCCTTGCTTTAAGCATGAACACGAATTTTTTGACATGAATAAACATTGGAAAGTCTTCTTCAAGAGAGAATTCAGATTCTTGCTTGTTTTACCTTAAGGATTGATTCAACTTATCAAGTAAGTTCTAACTTGTGGCGTTAATTCAATTCTTGCAATCTTTATACTCTTTGTTACCAATTCTTTGCTATTTAGGGGTGAAGGGTCGTGTTAGATTGACTGAATTTAGGTATTGGGAACAATCATTGAAACGGAGGTGATCTAGACATTGATTCTAGGTTGTTGCCGTATCATCTTTGGTATCAGAGTCTATGTTTTAAATTCAATCTTTATCTTTAATTTTCTATTTGTTCTTGATTATTATAGTTAGTTCATGATTAAAATTCGAAAAAAATAAGAAAAGAAAGAAAAGAAAGAAAGAAAGAAAAAGAAAGAAAAAGAAGAAAAGAAAGAAAGAAAGAAAGAAAGAAAGAAGTAAAAAAAAGGAGAAGAAGAAAATCAAGATTGTGAATCTTTGTGAGGTTGAGTTGATTTGCTTGTAAGATTCATTAAGAACGAATCTAATCATTCAAGAACTCTTTAATTTCGTTTCTTTATTGTTCAAGATTCATCAAGAACGTGTTTGATCATTCAAGAATTCTTTAATTTTGTTTCTTTATTATTTAAGATTCTTCAAGAACAGATCCTTCATTCAAGAAACTCATCAAGACTTATTTTCTTGCATCAAGAAACACTTTCTTGTTTCAAAATTTACTTTCTTCACTGAAAACATGTGTGTTTGATATAATTGCTTATCTTTAAGTTCTTGAGTAATTGGGGCAGATTTGAATGTTTTTTAGGGTTGAGTTTAATTCTTAGTTTCGTCTTTTCTTGCACTCTTTGGTTGCTTTTTATTGTTTGCTGTTCTTTTGTTTCCATTACAATTGAATTGAGTAATCTTGTTTCATATTGCTCAATTGGCACCAAAAATCATTCACATACG
>JANZXR010009007.1:0-44757 GCA_027575705.1 Erythroxylum echinodendron
AACAAGTCTTGATGAGTTTCTTGAATGAAGGATGTGTTCTTGAAGAATCTTGAATAATAAAGAAACGAAATTAAAGATTTCTTAAATGATCAGACTCATTCTTGATGAATCTTGAATAAAGAAATGAAATTAAAAAATTCTTGAATGGTGAGACTTGTTCTTGATGAATCTTGAATAATAAAGAAAAGAAATTAAAGATTTCTTGAATGATTAGATTCGTTCTTGATGAATCTTTCAAGCAAATCAACTTAAACACAAAGATTCACAATCTTGATTTTCTTCTTCTTTTCTTAAACTTCTTTCTTTCTTTCTTTTCTTTCTTTTCTTCTTTTTCTTTCTTTTTCTTTCTTTCTTTCTTTCTTTTCTTGATTTTATTCTTTTTTTTTTGAATTTTAATGATGCACTAACTATAATAATCTAGAACAATCAGAAAATTAAAGATAAAGATTGAATTTAAAACCTAGGCTCTGATACCAAAGATGATACGACAACAACCTATCAATGTCTAGGTCACCTCTGTTTCAATTATTGTTTCCAATACCTAAATTCAATCAATATAACACGACCCTTCACCTCCAAAACAGCAAGGAATTGGTAACAAAGATGAAAAAGATTGCAAGAATTGAATTAACGTCACCAGTTAGAACTTACTTGATAAGTTGATTCAATCCTTAAGATAAAAAAAGCAAGAATCTGAATTCTCTCTTGAAGAAGACTTTCTAATGTTTATTTATGTCTAAAAAAATTCGTGTTCATGCTTAAAGCAAGGGTTTAAATACCCTTTTGCAATACAAACCCTAACAAAGATAACCTAAAAAGCCCTAAAGTAAGCCCAAAATATCAAAAAGGCCTTCTTGAAACAAATCTGCCCAAGAACAAATCCCATATGGATTTGGGCTTCAAAACTACTAATTAAAATTGACTAGTCCTAGTACAAATAGGATAAAGAAACCAAAAAAATAGAAGACTAACTTAAGAGGGACGAATTGGGCTTTTAAACTAGGCCCACAAGCTTGGTTCCTTAAAATAAAACATGCAAATGACTTTTTTAATGAAGCACATGCACACGTAATGCAAATCAGCCTATGAAAAAGCCTAAAAGAAGTCCACACACCCTTTACAAGATAAAATAAGCCTAAGCTCATTGATTAGACTTGTGCTTGTGAAAATTGACTAAGTATTAGCCCTCTTAGTTTGATGCCTCCAATGTGTACACACACTTAAGCATCTTCCTAAGCTCTTCCCCAAGCTTGATCAACAGAACTTCTTGAAGTTCTTGTGAAATAAAAGCTTGTACATAAATCTGAAATTATGCTTTGAGCTTGTTGGATCGTGACCTTGTAATTGGACCCATTGGCATCCTCAAGTTCCATTGCCTTGGTGAGTTGTATCATCACACTTGTGCGTTATTAAGAACACATGGGTAAATGAAGTACAATCATCAATGAATGTAAGTATCTAAACCTAAGCCTAGATACAATTCTCATTGGTCCACAAAGATTGGAGTGAACTAATTGTAAAGCTTCTTGACTTCTAGTTGCCTTGCCAAAAGGCTTTCTTATGACCTTGCCAACAAGATATGCTTGGCAACTTGGTATGGAGACCTTGGACAATGATCCAAGTAAGCAACATGTGGCCAACTTAGTTATACTTTCTTATCCAATATGTCCCAAACGCTCATGCCAAGTCATCTCAGTAGTAACCTCAATTACATAGCAACTAGAAGTAGCAACACTCGTGTTCAATTCAAACAACCTATTGTTTACTAAACAAGAACACACGACTGCATTATCTTAATAATATCTACATATTTATTAAATAAATTCAAGCAATATCTAAATTTTAACAATAAACATACAGAAACCAAGTTTCTACAAATCTTAGGTAAATATAGAACATCAATTAACAACAAATGTCCATTGTTCAGAGGAACTCTACAAGTTCCTATCCCTTCTACTTCGAGGTTTACATTGTTCCCTACAGAAACATGCATTGCTCCCTTTGGCAACTTCCTAAAGGTCACAAACCAAGACTTTTCTTTGTCTATTTGGTCCGTTGCTCCCGAATCTATAATCCATAAAGAATCAAATTCAGTTAAGTACGTGTATGACACAAGATACACAAATGAAGTAGAAAAGGGATCATTTACCTTAGGAGGTGCTTTGTACTCATTTGCAAAGTGTCCTTTACTAACACAATTGAAGCACTTCAACTTGGCTTTGTTGTGCTTTTTCTTAAACTTTTTCAAGGTAGCACTGTTCCCATTGTCTTGACCATCCTTCCTTTTCTTCTTCCCTTTAAACTTGTTCTTGTGGGGAAAGGAAGTTCTAGCAACATATGCCTTTGAATGGTTCTTGATGGCCATCATGTCTGTCTCTAACAGAAGGTGTCTTGCAATGTCATTGAATGACTTGATTTGAGAGTTGTGGCGTAACTTGACCTTCATTAATTACCACTCCTCATCAGTGACTTGATTTAAGGAACGAATTATTGCTTGAACTTGTTGCTCATTAGTGAGCACATGACCAGCGGATTTGAGTTGATGAATCATACATGACATCTCATGTAAGTAGGCACTCATGGTATGGTCAGCCTTCTTACTATAATTCTCAAACTTGAGAATCATAGCTCTTTGTTTCCCTAAAGAAGCATGTCCATATTTAGTCTTGGCCGAATCCCATATGGCTTTGGTCGACTCAAGCATAGAGAAATCCACCATGAGTTCATCAACCATGGTACTTAAGAGAGTATCATGGACCACAAAATCTTTCTTCTTATATGCCTCATAGGCATTAAATTTTCCACCCACTGCTAGTGGCTCGACCGTATGGAAGAGCACGTCAATTGCATCTTGCTCATTTAAGATGAATTGAACCTTTTATTGCCAAATGGAGTAATTATCTCCATCAAATTTAATTTAACAACAAGATTCTTACATGCCATCTACATTGATGCAATTATCACATACAAGTGCATTTTTACCACAACAAGACTTAATCAAGCAACATGCATGAGAAACAACTATTTCATTCTAAATCATAACAAAAGAAATGCATATAACATTCAAATATATCTTACATGAAACCCAAGCACTTTCAAATATATCTTAGTGTGTCAAATGGAATTTGTAGCACTTAAGCTATACAATTCCAATAGATACTTACCAAGTAGTTATGGTAATGAGAGTGCTACTTTTAATGTTTTTGATTTACCTTCATATGATGTTGGTGATTCAAGATAAATCCTTTCAAGTATGGAGGGAATGATGAAGATCAAGTCCATGTATCTAAACATTCTCAAGATCCTTTACAATGAATTGGAGGTTAAAAGACATAATCAAATACCAACATCATGAAGCAAGCTTTATAAGGGCTAATTTGAAAAATTCAAGCTAAAGAGAAAGTCGTGACCTTTAACAATTTACAATGTCAAGGAGTGAATATAGGTTAAACATGAGGAACCAGGATTTATAATAGTAACCCAGTTTGGGCTTTATAATTAAGTAATATAGCCCAATTACAATAAAGTATGCTAATTAATAAAATAAAATGAATTAAGGCCATTAAATAACTCATATTTATGCGAATTGGGCTCCATTCAACTTAAAACAAGTGGATTAGGTTGTTAGGCATTCTCCAAGCCTTGTTCTTTATGTATTAAGCATATTTCATCTTCAACAGCGTGTAGAAAAGTGATTAATCTTTTCAATTCATTTTATTCATCTTGAACAACCTCTTTGTCTTAAATATCTATGATTAATCCTTCCAAATCTATCTTTATATGTCTGGTCTTTACACTAGTCATTGGACATTCAATTGTTTATAGAGGATCATAAGAGTGGTAGTAAATAGGTGCTAGTGTAATCTGCTCCCTACTCACTCATTGAAAGGATTCATCCTTAAATCTCCTGCATCATACAAAGATAAATCAACAACACTAAAAGTAGCACTGTCATTGCCAATTCGTTGGCACATCTAGTTTATAGACTTCCTTTGAATAGGAAACTCTCCTCACACATATGAACCCAAACCATATCTTAGGGTTAAAAAATAACATTTATATGCCCATTCTTCCTTTCTAAGTTAGCATAAACCTTGGCACGTAAAATCCTAACAAATTTTCCTTATACTTACCATCAAGATTTGTGTGTTCATAAGTAGGCAAAGCTAAGACATATAAAAGACTTAAAGTGTTAAATCCATACACAACTTCAAAGGGAGAATAAGGGGTAGTAGAATTGATGCACAGTAAGTGACCAAGTCATTGATGGAAACCCAACTAAAGACATGCAAAGGATGGTGCAATCTGGTTTAACATATTTTGATGATCCATTACACATTTTTGGAGATCCAATAACTCGAGCTAAAGCTAAAAAGAATGAAGGAAGTTCTTAATGGATTGATTGAAGATGTTTCGACTAAACAAGTAACAATAGAAGCTGATTTGGGCTTGGAGAGATCAATAAGCCCTATCACCTTAATTTATGCATTAAATAGGCCTAATTAGTTGTTTATTTGGCCTAATTAGAAAACTATTTTATTTTGACAATTTTAGGAGATCTATAACTGATTTGGGCTGCCTAAAAGTCCACTTTCTATATTTGGCTTTAGGAATCAGTTTCAGAAGCCTTTCCCAAATCTTAGTGATTTCCTTATTTTTAGGAATAAATCATTGCTAGTAGATTGATTAGGGTTTTCATTAGCCTATATAATCGTCATCTTTGCATAATAATTGGGATGGGAGTTTGTTTTACGTTTTTGGTGAGGTTATTCACTTTGTTGATTCTTCATTGAACTTGGAACTTATAAAGGTTATTCCTTGCAGCGTTCATCTGACTTATCACTCTCAATCTCTTCTATTCCTAGAGTGTACCATCAATATCCTTCTTTATAACTTTGGTTCATGTTTCCTAAAACATTGGGTTTTCTTGAAAATAGAACTGATTTAGCTTTTATGGAAATTCCTTTTAACAACTTGTTTATGGGTTCCTAGATCTTGATTTGCAGGGTTCACATCAGTTGGTATTGGAGCTTGGGTTATTCTAAATCAGTTTGGTGCTTATTACTTATTTTGTTTCACGTTTCTTATTGTTTTTGTTGGTTTCTTACATACAAGTTTCTTGCAAGTCTTGCAAATCTGGTTGTTTTCTTCCATAAAGGTTTCTTGCAAATCTGGCTGTCTTCTTGTTGCAATCTTTTCTCTTATGTCCTTAAACTTTGCAAATCTATTCATCTTATTATTTTTCTAAATAGATTGCTTTTCTTATTATTTCATATATGTTCCTTCTTACTTCTTTTGATAGCCTTAATTGTGATTTGCTAAGAAAAGAAAAGAAAAGAAAAGAAAAAATACAAAAAATAAAAGAAAAAGAATAAAAGAGTGGAGGCTCAGTTTTTGCAAAAGAGGGCAGGTTTGAGTTAAGCAAAAGGGAAGTATTTGATTTGCTTTTTCCTATTTGAAATTGGAAATTAGTATTATTTTTATTCATCTTTGTTTCATCTCCTTTTCTTTGCTATCTTGTCTAGTTTCATTGTTTGAGCTCTTACTCTCGTCCCATTTTCTTTGTTCCTTAATCTGGTTGAGTTCTTTGGATAAGTTGGGCATGCATTGCAAGGTAATCACTAAAATTAGAGTTATTTTAGTGCTTTAAAGAACTAATTTAAGTTAATGGTAAAAGGCAAGAGTGATTACATTCTGGTTAAAAAGCCTGACAAGAGGTTTGTAACAGAATCAAGTTTGTGAAGTTTCGATTGTGCATAGACAAGAAAGGTGACAATACCATGTTGAACATGAGGAGGAAGATGATAGTGGTGATTTTAATATGAGAGAGGCCAATAACATATTTGATCAAAATAGAGGTGGTCAAAGGGGGGAAAGGATAGATCATTATGATCAAAACTTGGGAAACATTAAAATGAAGATTCCATCGTTTTCAAGGAAGAATGATCCCGATGCATACTTGGAGTGGGAGAAGAAAGTGGAGTTGGTCTTTGATTGTTATAACTACTCTGAAGTAAAAAGGCAAAACTTGCTACTGTTGAGTTTACTGACTATGCTATTGTTTGGTGGGATCAACTTGTTTTGACTAGGAGATGAAATTATGAGAGGCCAATTGAAACTTGGGAGGAAATGAAGGCTATTATGAGTAGAAGATTCATTCCATCTCGTTTCTGTAAAGACTTGTACCAATGGCTGCAAGGCCTAAACCAAGGATCTAAGAGTGTGGAAGAGTACTACAAGGAGATGAAGATAGACATGATTAAGGCTAATGTGGAGGAGGATTGAGAGGCAAACATAGCATGATTTTATCAAGGCTTAAATAGGGAAATTGCCAATGTGGTAGAGTTGTAACATTATGTGGAGCTAGAGGATATGGTACATATGAACATGAAGATTGAGAGACAAATCAAAGAGCAACGATCAGTACGATTCAGGAAAAAATCAAGTTCTTCCTCTTGGAAACTGAAATGGAGCAAGAAGGATGATGATGTTGATCTTAAGAGCAAGTTTGAATAATCTAAAAGTAAGTATGTTGGTTCTAGCCTAGATAAAGTTAAGTCTAACTCCCAAACCTCTAGAAACGGAGATATTAAATGTTTTAAGTGTTTAGGACGGGGACACATTACATTCCAGTGCTCGAATAAACGAGTGATGATTTTGAGGGGAGATGGTGATGTTGAGACTGAAGGTGAATTTGATGATGATTGCATGTCACAATCGGAGGGGAGAGATGATGAAATGTATCCAGTTGTTGGTGAAATCCTTGTCACTAAGAGAGCTTTGACTGTGGATGTGATGAATGAGGATGAAGCATAATGAGGCAACATCTTCCACTCAGTTGTCACATCAAAGACAAGGTATGTAGCATGATTACAAATGGTGGAAGTTGAGCTAATGTTGCAAGCAATGTTTTGGTTGAAAAAATAGATCTACCTACTACTAAGCCCAGACCTTATAAACTTCAATTCGGGGAAGTCAAGGTTAACAAACAAGTGTTGGTGTCATTTTCCATTAGTAGGTATCATAATGAGATGATTTGTGATGTTATACCTATGCATGCTAGTCATTTGCTTTTAGGCCGACCATGGCAGTTTGATAAGATGGTTAGTCATGATGGATTCAAGAATAGATACTCTTTTGTAACACATAGGAAACCTATAACTCTTGTACTATTAAGACCTCAACAAATATATGAAGATCAAGTGAGGATGAAAAATGAGTGTGAGAAAAGAAAGAATGAGGCTGAATGTGGAAAAAGAAAGAGTGAGAGTGAATATTAAATTCATATCAAATTCACATACGAGAGGGTAATGAATGAAAAACTACCTTTAAGACTAAGTATGGTTTATATGTGTGGCTAGTGATGCCTTTTAGGTTAATAATGCCTCTAGTACCTTCAAAAGATTGATGAACCATGTATTATGTGCTTCCATTGGTAAGTTTGTTGATGTGTACTTTGATAATATTTTGATTTATAGCTAGATCTTATATGAGCATCTTGAACATTTGCACAAAGTTCTAAGTGTTTAGCGTGATGAAAAATTGTATGTAAACCTCAAGAAATGTTCTTTTTGCACTAATCAGAATGTGCTTCTTAGATAAGTTGTTAGTGCTAAGGGAATAAAGTGTTGGAATTTTATAGCATAAGTGCTATAAATTCCATTGACACACCAAGATATATTTGAAAGTGTTTGGGTTTCATGTAAGGAGCTAACCCTCAGCTCAAGGGAGGTAAATGAAGCTCATGTAAGCTATAAGTGGCTTGATATCACTTTCCCTTAGCTCAAATGTCTAAAGCTAACTCAAGGTGAGCTTGTGGGAGCTCATTAAAACTAGTTAACAGCTCAAAAGCTGGGGATAAGCTCAATTTGACTCAATTGAGATTACCCCAGCCCATCTTTGGTTCTTGGGAATTGACGCTAGCTATAAATGTGTTCACACTAGTTAATCTAGAAGAGCTAATTAAGGAGCATGAGTTGGAGTTGAAACATAAAGTTTAATGACAAAAATTGGTGGTGCTAGATGAAGGAAAATAGCGTGCTTGAGTGCGCAATAGAAACTAGGGTATACCATGAGCTGTAGCACAACATAATGCATCTTCCCATGCACGCACTTAGAGTGCAATTTCATTGTCTCCATATGGATACATGAATTGGGCCAAGAAATGATGAATTGGGCCAAGAGGTTGAATTCTAATGATGGGGAAGATTCATCATATA
This sequence comes from Erythroxylum echinodendron, assembly GCA_027575705.1. Classification (NCBI taxonomy): domain Eukaryota; kingdom Viridiplantae; phylum Streptophyta; class Magnoliopsida; order Malpighiales; family Erythroxylaceae; genus Erythroxylum; species Erythroxylum echinodendron. The sequence continues at coordinate 8,220 of JANZXR010009007.1, forward strand.
CCTTTCTTTAGAATGAACAGACATGACACACTTTCACCAAGGTATGTGTACTTTGGATGAAAAGATGTGTCGTTTCAGTCAATGGTTGTGACCATTCGGTCAAAAAGAGGTTCATGTACAATAATGAATTGTCATGAGTGTACCATCATAACTTTAAGTGAAGATATATGAGAGTCATGATGTTTCGCCAAGATACATAACTCTTTAAAGAGTCATGACTTTTCAAAGACACCTTTTTGTGGCCTATTAAAGGGAATTTCATAGTTTCTTTAAGAGAGTTTTTTTCTTTGGCTAAATACTAAACTCTTTTCCCTATCTTTGGGCCAAAAACACTCCCTTATTTCAAGTCTTCATGCATTGAAGCACTCTCCCATAAAATACTTGTTAAGCTTATTAAGAGCATTGTGGGTGAACTATAAGGATTGCTACTTTCACAAGTTGGCAACTCTTCTGACCTTAGTGCTTTGTGACAAGATTGGTTTACTTCATCCATTCCAGTCATGACGAGTTGGGGAAGAAGGAGAAGCCATACTAGATCTCTGTAAGGGAGGCAAAACATCAAGCATACAAGGAGTTATTCCGTTACGTTTCAAGTAAGTATATCATCCTACCCTTCTTAGTAACATGCGTATGATCTTGTATGCTTGTGAAATCATGAGATTTCTTATTTGAGTTATGATCTAAAATCAACATAAAGGTTGATGAAGGAAAGGTTAAAGCTATTCGTGAGAGGCCTACACATAAATCTATAACTGAGGTGCAAAGCTTTCATGGGGTTGGCTAGTTTTTATAGGAGGTTTGTTAAAGATTTTAGCACCATTGCTGCACCATTAACAAAACTTGTTAAAAATAATGTTTGATTTAAGTGGCATAGTGAACAAAAATCAGCATTTAATTTGATTAAAAACAAGCTAAGTTCAGAACCATTACTTGCTTTACCTAACTTTGCTAAAACGTTCGAAGTTGAGTGTGATGCTTCAGGTATAGGTATTGAAGCTATTTTTGCTGAGAACCAAGGAGCCTATGTGTGAATAGTTATTAAAGACCCTTTGTACATTCCAGATGATCCAATTACAAGGCCAAGGGCTAAGAAGAAGAAGGAAGCACTTAATGGGCTGATTCAAGATATTTGCACCAAATAAGCTATTTTGGGCCAAAAAAGAAGCCTTGAAGGTGGAACATACAGCCCAAGTATTATTAATGTAGTTCAAGTACTTTGTGGGCATATATTAGAGCCAGATGGGTCTTAAATGTGTTGATTAGCCCACTAAGGCTGGGTATTACAAATTTTGGGCTAATGGGTATACCAAATAGACTTGTTTTCACTTCTTTTGTTAGGTTTAGACCTAGGGCATATAAATCTGCATCTTATGTATTTAGAAACAACTTTTGACATCTTTTTAAGAGAATTGAGAGAAACTTCTCTTGGATTCTTCATTGAATTGAAAAACTTATCAAGATTGATTCAATCTTGTGGCATTCAAACCTAACTTATCACTTCCTCTTCTCATCTATTCTGGAGTGTGGCATCCATATCCTTCTTTTTATCTTTTGTTTGTGTTGTTGTGACCTGATTTAGCTTTCTTAGAGGTGAAACATGTCTGGCTTTGTGGCTATCCAGATTTAGTCATTTTAGGATTTGCATCAATTGGTATAAGAGCTTTGGCCTCTAAATTAGGTTGGATTCATTCTTTTCTTCTTATCTATTAAAAAAATGATTCTGCAGATTGTATCTTATTCTTTGGGTCTTTTTGATTTCCCATTGTTAGTTCTTTATTTTCTGTTCAGACTCATTTTTCTTGGCAGATTTTGAGGATTGTGTTGTTCTGTTGTGTCTTTTTGTTTTCACATTGTTAGTTCTACATTTTCTGGTCAGATTCATTTTTTGGGCAGATTATCCATTTGTGTTCTTTGTTTGTTTATGATTGTGCCTAGCTCATTCCAACATCTGATTGTTGTGTTCAAATTTCTGGGTAATGTTGTGCAGATTCCTACTCAAGTTATTACATTCTGATTTGTAAACAAAAACGAAAAAAGAGAAGGACAGAAAGAAAGGTGTAAATCAGAATCTGGTCAGCCTTGTTAAAACTTGAACACTAGTTGATCATATTATCTTTATGTGTTTCTTGTTACAAATGTAGCCAAACTAGTTCTTTTGTTTCTTGAGCACAATAGTCACTATCTTATTAAGTGAACAGTTGTTGGTTTGTCATTCCTATTGTGTTTTCTGAGTTCTTATCGATCATTCTAAATCTACCAATTTGTTACATTCTTGTGAGCTTGTTGCTTCAGGTTAAAGTATCTTGGTTTTGTTTGGTTAGTTCTTTAAAGAGCCTAAAGAGCTAGTTTGAGTGGTAAAAGGCAGGAGGGTGAGCTCATTATAACAAAAGCCAATTTAAGAGAGAAAACACAAGTGTTGAGTGACACTAATTTGAGGGAAGCATGTGAGGGAGTGTTGGTGAGATATTTTCCAATTTTTCTTGCAGATTTATAGCCATGACATCTATAAGGGTGTTCTTAGTGAAGAAGACAATAGTGACAAATTCGTGCTCAAAGCAATGCAACAATGATTTGAGCGCATTACTATCATGTTTAGAGAGATAAGGGATAGAATGGATAGATAAGATGCTGAAATTGCAGATTTGCATAGAGGGAGAGTTCATGATGTTCCTAATGCTAGAAGGCAAGAGAGGCATGATGACAATGAGTATTATGATGATAATAGAGGGGATGATGCTGATTTTGATGATGGTGACTTATTGGACAGATTTAAGAATAATAGAGGTGGAAGGAGATTTGGTGGAAGACATGATGCATATGACTGCAACTTGGGAAGCATCAAGATGAACATTCCATCATTTCAAGGGAAGAATGATCCTGAAGCCTATTTAGAGTGGGAAAAGAAAGTGGAGTTGGCCTTTGATTGTCATAACTATTCCGAAAAGAAGAAAGTCAAGTTTGTAGCTATTGAATTCACCAACTATGCAATTATTTGGTGGGATCAAATTGTTCTAGCTAGAAGAAGAAACTGTGAGATACATATTCATACATGGGAAGAAATGAAGACTATCATGAGAAAGAGATTCATTCCCAATCTTTACTATAGGGAATTGTATCAAAAATTGCAAGGAATCACTCAAGGAAGAAAAAGTGTTGAGGATTATCATAAAAAGATGGAGATTTCCATGACTAGAGCAAATGTTGAGGAGGACAGAGAGGCAACCATGGCACAATTTTTAGATGGGCTGAACAGGGTTGTAGCTAATGTTGTTGAGTTGAAGCATTATGTAGAGCTTAAGGACATAGTTCATATGGAATTGAAAGTAGAGAAGCAACTTAAAAAGAAGGTTTACATGCGAGTTGGGCAGAATTCAAGTGCTAGTTCCCCTTGTAAATCAAATTGGAACGAAAAGGAGGAGAAGGCAGATTATAATTCCAAGAGTGATAACAAGCCTAAATTTGAGTCTTCCTGGAGCAAGGATGTGAGCTCTTGCATGGAGAAAGGTAATTCTGATTTCCAAACTCGAAATAGAGATATTAAGTGTTTGGGTAGGAGGCATATCACATCGCAATGTCCAAATCGAAATACCTTGATTTTTAAGGGAAATGAAGACATTGAGTTTGATAGTGAACTGATGATGGATTACCACCAAATGATGATGAGAACGATGGAGAACAATATCCGGTGGAGGGAGAGGCCTAAGCATTACATGTGCAAGAGAAGGAGGAAGATGATGTGGAACATGAGAACATCTTCCACACTTGATGTCATATTCAAGGAAAGGTAGCATGATCATAGATGGAGAGAGTTGCACCAATGTAGCTAGTGAATTGATGGTATCAAAACTGAATTTGCCTACACTAAGCATCCTACCATATGCTCTTCAATGGTTGAATCATAGCGGAGAAGTGAAGGTGGACAAATAGGTTTTTGTTTCATTTTGTATTGGCAAATATCATGATGGGTTTTGTATGATGTGTTGCCAATGCAAGCTGGTCATATTCTTTCGGGCGGATCTTAGCAGTTTGATCGACGTGTTATGCATGATGGGTTCAAAAATTGGTACTCTTTTGCTAATGAAAAATCAATCACTCTAGTACCATTAACTCCTCAATAAGGGTATGAGGATCAGATGAGAACTAAAAATGAGAGTGTAAAGAAAAGAGAGTGTGAAACTAAGAGTAGTGTAAAGAAAGGAGTGTAAGAGAGTGCAAAGAGAGAAAATGCCAAAACTACAAAGAAAAGGCAACAAGTGAGTCCAAAAGAGAAAGAGAGAAAACAAGAGAGTTTATTTGCAAAAGAAAGTGATGTTAAGAGAGCTTTTTATTCTAAAGAGTCTATGTTTGTATTGTTGTACAAAGAGGCTTTTATCAACGCTAACAACATTAACTCTTCTTTGCTAAGGGTTATTGTTCTTCTTTTGCAAGATTTTGATGATGTGTTCCCCGAGGAAGTTCCAAGTGGTTTGCCACCAATTCGGGGAATAGAACACCAAACTGATTTCATCCCTGATGCTTCAATTCCAAACTGACCAGCCTATAGAAGTAATCTCGAGGAAATAAAGGAACTTCAACAGCAAGTGGAGGAGCCTATGGCTGAGGGATTCGTGAGGGAAAGAATGAGTCCATTTGCTGTTTTGATGTTACTTGTACCTAAAAAGGATGGGACATAAAAGATGTGTATTGATTGTTGAGCCATCTACAAAATCACTATAAAGTATAGACATCCCATTCCTAGATTAGATAATATGCTTGATGAATTGCATGTTTCTTATGTTTTTTCTAAAATTGATTTGAAGAGTGGATATCATCAAATCAGAATGCGTAAGGGAGATGAGTGGAAAACAACCTTCAAAACAAAATATGGATTATATGAGTTGTTAATTATGCCATTTGGTTTAATTAATACACCTAGCACATTTATGAAGTTAATGAATCATGTTTTGCGTGCTTTCATTGGTAGATTTGTGGTTGTTTAGTTTGACGACATTCTAATTTATAGCAAAAGCTTAGAAGAGCATATTGATCATTTGAGAAGTGTTCTAAGTGTTTTGCATGAACAACAGTTGTATGCAAACTTTAAAAAGTGTTCCTTTTGCTCAGATCAAATTGTGTTTCTTGGTTATGTTGTTAGTGCTAAGGGAATTTCAGTTGATGAGGGAAATTTTAGAGCTATTTGTGATTGTCCTACACTTAAGACAATTACTGATGTATGTAGCTTTTATGCTTTGGCTAGCTTTTATAGGAAGTTTGTTAAGGATTTTAGTACCATAGCTGCACCATTGAATGAAGTTGTGAAAAAGAATGTTGGTTTTAAGTGAGATGATGAGCAAGAAAATGCATTCAATTTGATTAAGGATTCTACACTATTTCTTAATTTATCTGACTTTGCTAAAACTTTTGAGATTGAGTGTGATGCTTCAGGTATTGGCATTGGAGCTATTTGGATGCAAGAACAACGTCCAATTGCATTCTTTAGTGAGAAGTTAAGTGGAGCAACCCTTAACTACCTAACTCATGATAAGGAGATGTATTCAGTGGTTTAAGCTTTGCAAACCTGGCAACATTGCCTATGGCACAACATACATATTGATCACAAATCCTTGAAGCATTTGAAAGGACAAGAAAAGTTGCGTAAGAGACATGCCAAGTGGATGGAATTCATTGAAACCTTACCTTTATGTGATCAAGTGTAAGCAAGGTAAAGAGAATGTGGTTGCTTATACATTATCTCGAAGGTATTCTCTTATCTCTACTTTAAGTGCCAAATTACTAGGATTTGAGTATATCAAAGAGTTATATTCTAATGATCCTAATTTTGCTAATGTTTATGGGGCTTGTGAGAAAGTTGCATTTGGAAAGTTTTATAGGTATGATGGGTATTTATTTCGAAAGAACAAATTGTGTGTGCCTATGTGCTCTTTGAGTAAGTTGGTTATGAGGGAAGCTCATAGTGGTGGATTGACGGGTCATTTTGGTGTGAGGAAAACTCTAGATCTCTTGTATGAACATTTCTTTTCGCCACAAATGAAGCGTGATGTTAAGCAAATTTGTGAGAAGTGCATCACTTGTAGACAAGCCAATTTTAAGGTCTTACCTCATGGATTGTACACCCCTTTACCTATACCTAGTGAACCATGGGTTGATATCTCTATGGACTTTGTATTGGGACTGCCTAGGTCAAAACAGGGTAAGGATTCGATATTTGTTGTTGTTGATAGGTTTTCCAAAATGAGACATTTCATTGCTTGCTATAAAACTGATGATGCTAACAATGTTGTTGATTTGTTCTTTAAGGAAATAGTTCATTTGCATGGTATGCTAAAAAGCATAGTTTTTGATCGTGATGCAAAGTTTTTGAGCTACTTTTGGAAGAAACTATGGTGTAAGTTGGGAATCAAACCTCTTTTTTCAACTACTTGCCATTCACAAACAAATGGGCAAACAGAGGTAGTAAACCAAACTTTGTCTACTTTGTTGCATTCTATTATTCAAAAGAATTTGAATAATTGGGATGAATTTGCTTACAATCGAAGTGTGCATTGTCACCTTTTCCAATTGATAGGAGAGCTAGCTTTGATGGCAAAAAGAAGGTTGAAATGGTAAAACAAACGCATGAAAAGATGAGGCAGCAAATTGAAAAGAAAATTGAACAATATGCTACTCAAGCAAACAAAGTGCATAAAAAAGTTGCGTTTGAACCAGGAGATTAGGTTTGGGTGCATGTGTGTAAGGATAGGTTTCTAGCTCAAAACGTACCAAGTTGCATCCTCGAGGTGATGGTCCATTCCAAGTTATTGCAAGAATTAATGATAATGCCTACAAATTGGATCTCCCAAGTGAGTACAATTTTAGTGCTACATTTAATTTTTCCAACCTTTCTCCCTTTGACGCAAGTGAAGATTCAAGGACGAATCCTTTTGAAGAAAGAGGGATGATGAGAACTAAGGAGCCAATGTGTAGACAGTTATTAAAGACCCTTTGCACATTCCTAATGGTTCCACTACAAGGTCAAGGGCTAAGAAGATGAAGGAAGCACTTAATGGACTAATTCAAGACATTTACACTAAACAAGTTATTTTGGGCAAAAAGAGAAGCCTAGGTGGAACATACAGCCTAAGTATTATTAATGTGGTCCAAGTACTTAGTTGGCATATATTAGAGTCAGTAAATGGGCTGATTAGCCCACTAAGGCTGGGTATTATGAATTTTGGGCTAATGGGCGTACTAAAAAAACTTGTTTTCACTTCTTTTGTTAGGTTTAGACCTAGGGCATATAAATATGCATCTTATGTATTCAGAAACAACTTTTGACATCTTTTTATGATAATTGAGAGAGGCTCTTCATTGAACTGCAGAACTTAGCAAGATTGATTCAATCTTGTGGCACTCAAACCTGACTTATCACTCCTTCTTCTCGTCTATTCCTTCTTTTTATCATTTGTTTGGGTTGTTGTGACCTTGTTTAGCTTTCTTGGAGGTGAAATCTGTCTTGTTTTTGGGCTGTTTAGATTTAGTCATTTTGGGGTTCGCATCAGTTGGTATCAGAGCTTTGGCTTCTAAATGAGGTTGGATTCATTCTTTTCTTCCTATCTATTAAAAAATGATTCTACAGACTGTGTTCTTATTCTTTTGTGTCTTTTATTTTTCCCATTGTTAGTTCTTTATTTTCTGTTCAGATTCATTTTTCTTGGAAGATTCTATAGATTGCGCTCTGATTCTTTTGTGTTTTTTTCTTTTCGCATTGTTAGTTCTGCATTTTCTAGTTAGATTCATTTTCTGGGTAGATTCTCCATTTGTGTTCTTTGTTTGTTTGTGGCTGTGAGCTTATTCCAACATCTGATTGTTTTGTTCAAATTTCCAGGTAACAAACGCTGTGCAGATTCCTACTCAAGTTATTATATTCTAATTTGTAAAGAAAAAACAAAAAAGGAAGAAGAAGGAAAGAAACATGTAAATCAAAAATCTGGTCAGCCTTGTTAAAACTTAAACACTGGTTGATCAGATCATCTAGAAGTGTTTCTTGTTACAAATGTAGCCAAACTAGTTCTTTTGTTTCTCGAGCACAATAGTCACTATCTTATCAAGTAACATTGTCTTGAAGCTTGCTTAAGACCGTATAGGCTTCTTAAGTTTACATACTTTGTACTCTTGACCCTTTTCAACAAACCTCTCAGATTGTTGCATATAAATCTCCTCTATCAAATCACCATCGAGAAAGGTGGTCTTTACATCCATTTAATGCAATTCCAAGTCCAAATAAGCCACAATGGCAAGTAATAATATGATTGAATTATATTTAACTACAAGAGAGAAGGTATCATTAAAATCTATACGCTCCTTCTGCGAGAACCCCTTGGCCACCAATCGGGCCTTGTACTTTTCAATACTGCCATCAGAATACAATTTGATCTTGAGAACCCACTTGTTCCTAGTAGCCCTTCAGCCAGGAGGTAATTCAAATAAGTCCCAAACCATATTGAGATGCATCGAATTCATCTCATCTTGCATTGCCATTAGCTACTTCTCTTTGTGAACACCTTCAAGAACTTCTGGCACTTTACTTGGTTCATCAATCTTGGATGACATCAAGTTTGCCTCACTTCCCTCCAAATTCCACCATTCTTTTAGTCGTCCAAATTTCCGATTTGAACATCTCAAATTAGGCATGGGAGGAGGCTCATCATGATCTTGCCCTATATCCTGATCATGTGGTTCTTGAACTCCCTTAACTCCCTCTTAAACTTGTTCATCAGGAACTTCTTCTTGTTGTTGATTAACAAGTGGGGATGCAGGAGGCACTTGAACAACTCTTTGTTGAGGAACTTCCACCACAGAAGGTGTAGCTACATTGTCTTCAATGTCTACGATCATGCAAAGCCTCCTTCACGCGCTTAGTTCTTGCTTTTGTCATGGGACTTCCAACACCTTGTAATAGACCTATGAGTGTTGATGCAAGTTGATCTCTATCATTCCTTACCTCCTTGAACGTATTCATTTTGTAATCACCTACATTAAATAAAGATAAGTCAGTAACATTAAAAGTAAATTTCCATAATGACTTGATAAATCGAGCTTCTAGGCATTGTCATTAATTGGCTCCAACACTTGGAAAGGTTTATCTCCTCTAGGTCACAATTTTGATTTCCTTTAGGCAATGAATGTTTCTTTAAACATATGAACCCAAACCCAATCTCTAGGTTTGAAGGAAATTTTTACCACCCCTTTTTGGTCTGCCTTGCATATTGTTTATTCTTTTTCTCTATATTAGTTCAAATCTTGGCATACAAATCCCTAAAAAAATCTAACTTTCTCTTTCCGTGAAAAATAGCAAGTTCATTAGTAGGTAAAGGCAAATCATCTAAAGGAGTCAAAGGAATAAAATCATTCATAATTTCAAAAAGTAAATAAGACTTAGTAGAATACACAAACCTATTATATTCAAACTTAAGATGTGGCAAACACTAGTTCCATTTCTTCAAGTTTTTTTGAATGATGGTATGGAATAATATAGTAAAGTTAACTACCTCAGTTTTTCCATCTGTTTGTCTAGCAACCTCTCTACTAGATAGGGGTAAGATTGTGTAATACTGAACCTCCGTAGATCCCATATATTAGTAGGATTTTTACTAGGTTGTTAATATTGTTGTTTACTCCACTAAGTGCACCAAAATGACTCAAGAACTTAAAATCTATATATCTAAAAATTATTCTAGGAAAACCATGCAAACACACTATCTCCTTAAAATACAAATCAAAAATATGTGTGGCATCATTGCTTTTAGAACATGCAATAAAATTTTCCAACTTACTGAACACATCAACAACAACAAATATGATGTCCTTTCATTGTGAGATCTGGGTAAACCTAATATAAAATCCATAACGTTGGAAGGTTTGGTGAGACCTTACGTCTCCTATTTTGACAAGTCCCTTTCTCATTGTGCTTGCTTTACAAGTCCACCTTCTACTCTAATGGCTCCAAGTAACTCGAATTTGCCCTTTCTTAATGTTGTGAGCAGCTACCAAAATTACTCACACTAATTCACACCCTAAATCCCAAACCTTGTGAATGGTGGCTCAAAGAGATAAGAACATGAGGGAGAATTCAATGTTCTTGGGAGAGCAAGTGTGGGAAAGAAAAGCCTCTTTTCTCATCCTCTCTTTTGCAACTTATGCAGAGGCAATGGAGAAGGGGTTGGACATTCCAATAAGTAACAGCTTACTTATAATTTTTGTCTTTTTTATAAGACGTAACTTACTTGTCCACATTGGTTTACTTGTGTCAATGTGGACACACTACTTTGCTACATCTCCCAGTTGTATACATTGGCAACAATATATGTTCCATTATAGAAAGAGCAACATATGCCTATTCGTAGCAACAAATGCTTTGTTTAGGGCAACTCATGTCGTATTTCTCAAACTCAAATATTCATTCTCACTATCATATAGGAAGTGGAGCGTGCAACCATACGAGAAATGTATCGATAAGGATCGTTACATTAAGTCACCATCAACCTAATGTAATGTAACTCAAGATCTCATTATACCCTAAATCCTTTCTAATCTCACTAGATTTTACATCTCTAATCCCTCTTTTCACAAAAAGCTATGCAAAAATCCTACATTGTATTTGTACTCATGGTTACCATATAGACAACTCATGCCTATTAACAACTAATGTCTTTGTAACCGCCCAAGCAATGAGTCACAAATAGATTATGTGATATCAAAATGATTTTTCCTTAGACACTCATGTCAATCCATGAAGTCTTGGCTGCTTTCCTAGTCATACCCCGCTAGATCGCATCATTCCTGGCCCTTGGATAATAAGCTAAAGTAGCAATACCAATTCTTAACTTCATGGCATAGGTCAAAGTTTCAAAGGGTATAGAGGTGGACTAGATGTCCACAAGGCTCACATAGTGATGAAGAAGTGACCTATTCATCACTCTCTTATTCGGTCGTCTGAAGCACATGCAGTATTAAGTGCATGTTAGGGTGGAGCTCCCACTAAGGGTTTGTCAAGCTCTAAATAACACCATACGGAACATGGTCTCGTCAATCTAGAAAGTGACCGACTTGAGCCACCATAGACTCAAATCCAACTTCATTCAGGTTACATAGATACACTTTCCATGTTAACCTAAACAAGTCTCATCTTAGCACTCAACTAAGGCAACATACAAAATCCTTAATCATGCTATAGTAATTAAGGAGATTACCTATCATTTTGTACCTTCCAATACTTTGTCTCATCCCACATGCTATCATAGCATTGGGGCAATGTTCTCGTGTGAGAGAGCAACATCATGCCTGGTGACAACTTTTTAGATATGTTCCATTTTCAACTAAATCTTACTATGCAAATTCGAACAAGATTAAAATGAAAAACATATTTCATTAAAGCATAAGTAAATGTACAAATACATCAAACCTAAACCCCTAGTGTGCTTTTGAAAAGCATCTCTAGTAATGGGTTTAGTAAAAGGATCATCTATCATATCTCTCATAGAGACATGCTTTAGGACCACACGTCCTTGTGCAATGATATCACAGATGAATTAGTAGCGAGTATCTATGTGTTTTGTCTTTTTATGATACTTCAGGTCCTTTGCATAGGTAACGACAGCTGTGTTATCACAATAGATAACTGTGGCCTCATGAAGATGCTCAATAATGTTGAGTCTCCAAAAAAATCTCCTTAACCATATCGCCTCTTGCACCGCTGAGGTATATGCAACATACTCGGACTCCATCATAGATAATGACACACACTATTGTTTCTTGTTACACCAAGAAATGGCTCCTCCTCTAAAAATGAAAGCATATCCCGATGTGGACTTTCACTTGTCTCTATCAACAGATCCATTAGCATCTCTATATCCAATCGATTTGAGGCTCCCACCTTGATAACACAAAGCCATGTTAGTGGTTCCTCTTAGATATCTAAGTATCCTTTTGACCGATGCCCAATGTGCAGGTCCAGGATTACTTTGATATTTACCAACCATCCCAACTGTAAAGCATATATCAGGTCAAGTACACAACATAGCGTAGATTAGACTACTGACAGCACTTGCATATGGCACCTTAGCTATTTGTTGTTTTTCTTCCTTTGTTTTAGGACATTGATCCATACGTAAGTATAAGTCCTTCTCCATCATAGTGTCAATAGACTTGCAGTTATGCAAATGGAAACATTCATGAGACAAACTCAAAAATCTATTAAAACAATCCCTCGAGATCTTAACCCCAAGAACATCATTTGCTTCACCTATGTCCTTCATCTCAAAATATCATCTACATATAAAGAGAGTATACGAAACACATTCTCTTGTCTATTTATGCTTACACAATGCTCCTCTTCAATCATTGCAAAGCCTGCTGATGTAATGGTTTGATGAAATCTAAGATACCATTGCCTAGATGATTGTTTTAGGCCATAAATGAAATGTCTCAAGAGACACACTTTGTGGTCTTATCCCTTTGCCCGAAACCACTTATTTCTCTATTGAGAAATGCCATTTTAACATCGATTTGGAACAAATCCAAATCTAAATGTGCAATAATAGCTAGAATAAGGCAAATAGACACAAATCTCACTACAGGAGAAAATGTCTCATCATAGTCCAAACCCTCCATTTAGGTGTAACCTTTCGCCACTAATCGGGCCTTATACTTATCAATTGATCCATCTGCCATGCGCTTAACCTTCAAGACCCACTTGTTTCCAATGGGTTTGCGCCCAACAGGTAGATCAACTAAGTTCTACACATGGTTCTTAGCCATAGATTCCATCTCATCTTCCAATGTTGCAAGCCACTTACTCGAAATTAGTGAGTTCATTGCTTCTTCAAAAGAAGAAGGCTCATCAGCATTAACAGAAATGCTCAAGAAGGACCCACCTTCTATTTCAAAGTGTCTATGCGGAACGTTTCCGCGTTGGCTCCTACGTAATTATGGAGACTTAGTCTTAGGTCCTTAATAGTCATTAGAATGGATTTTGAATCCAAATCAATTTGGGACACTTCGTCTTGATGTTCCCCAAACTCATAGAGCTCAAGACTTTGTTTAATCTCACCAATACTAGGGAAATCATCTTCTAAAAATTCCATGCCTTGGGACTCAACCTCAGTAAGCTGTTCATGTTGTTCAACATACATCACATAGCCCTTAGAATGCTCACAATATTTAATAAACACACATTTATTAGCTCTAGTGCCTAACTTCCCAAACTTATGAGAAGAATGGTGAACATAACGAGCTGATCCTTATGGTCTTAGGCCTTCCAAATTAGGCTTGTCTCCATTCAATAACTCATATGGAATAGTCAGGACAAACTTAGTGGGCACTCGGTTAAGGATGTATGCCACAGTTTAAGGGCATCCCTCCAAAAATTAATTGGGAGGTTAGCTTGAGCCATCATCGACCTAACCATGTCCAACAGAGTTCGATTCTTTCTCTCTGCAACCCTATTTTGTTGCAGAGTTCTAGGAATTGTTAACTATCAGCGTATTCCTTTATTCTCACAAAATTCTCTAACTGATCAGAGAGATACTCTTGGCCTCTATCTGTATGAAGAGCCTTAATATTCCTCTCTTTCTGATTCTCAACCTCAACTACAAAGTGTTTGAAACAATTCAAAGCTTTTGAGTAGTGAGACAACAGAAATACTAAGCCATACCGTGAGAAATCATCTATGAATGTGATAAAGTAAGTGGTGCCGTTACGCGCTCTTATATTCATAGGCCCACAAATATCAGAATGGATCAATTTTAAAGGATGCAAAGCCCTTTTAGCTTTACCAAAATGCTTTCTAATAGCTTTCCTAGCGAGACAAGGCTCACAAGTAGGGAGAATCACTTTGGTGAGAGAGCATAATAGCCCTCCTCTTGCCAATTTGGACATTTTATCTTGTCCAATATGTCCTAATCGAGCATGTCGTTTAAAATACTCAAATTCAATATCAACAGAAGAAGAAGAAGAAGAAGAAGAAGAAGAAGAAGAAGAAGAAGAAGAAGAAGAAGAAGAAGAAGAAGCAACATGAGCAAAATATTTACGAGATTCAGATACAGCTTATAAGTCCATCATAAATAAACTATTACAAAAGTGCCCATGACTATAAAAGGTATCATCAAGATAAATGGACACACCATTCTTACTAGCAAGAAAAGAAAAACCCAAGTCTACTAGTGCTGATACTAAAAGGAGATTAGATCAAATAATGGGTACATAAAGCACATCATATAAGAGCAGTTTGCATCCACTATGCAAAGTAAGTTAGTAGGTTACTAAACTAAGGACCGTCTCCTCCGCTTCATTCCCCATTGTTACAAAATGTTTACCTATCGGTAATCGATGGTAATCTACAAATCTTGCACGGCTATAGGTCATGTGTTTTAAACCCTCCTGTATCTACAATCCAATCATGGAGAGAATGAGTGAAAAATACATGTGGGCAATAAAAAGCACGTATAAAAGAAGGTAGAGTAAGGACAAACCTCATAGGGCTCAGTACACTCCTCAGCAAATTGTCCCTTCTTCCTACAATTGAAACACATGAGTTTAGACTTATCCTTTTTGCCCCCACGTTTTCCCTTATGATGTTTAGTGACTTGCTCTTCTCGTGGCCCTTGGTTCTTAGCTTTTCCCTTCTTGCACTTAGGGCCATCACCCTTGCGCCCATTTTGCGCAACTAATGCAATGGTACTGCAGTTTGCATTTCTACACTTCGCCTCAAGCTCCAAATGACGAGAAATGACATCAAAGGTCTTAATGGCCTCATTATGAGTAAAGACCAACTTCATTTGTCTCCATGAGGACTCGGGAGTGACCTAATGATAGCTAGAACCTGTTGCTCATCTATGAGATCATAACCTCCTGCCTTCATTTCTCTAATCACGGAGACATCACCCTAAGATGTTCAGTTATGTTATGCCTAGGGTCCATCATGTATTGATTGAACCTAAGCATTAAGGCATGAAGACTTGTGGCTGTTGTCCCTCCATATTTTAGGTGCAATTGTTCCCACATCTTCATGGTAGTGGGATAGTTCTCAAACTCCCCAATAAGGTCATCATGCATGCAAGCTAATAATGTAAAGCATGCACCTTTATCCTTCTTTTGCCAAAGGGCATAAGCCTTATGATCATGGCAATGTTAGACCGAACTCTCAGACTCGAGTGGGCTCATTTTGGTGGTTAGATGATCGAGCTACTCAGCCCATTGAGAAGGTACTGAACCTTCCTATACTAGTTATAGTTTTTACCATCAAGTTTCTCTCCCTTGGTTATCTCAATTATCGAACTCTTGGTCGTCATTTCACTACATCATTGCATAGGTTTAATTAAGGCACATATCTATTTATGCTAATCTCAATTAGTTAGCTCAATTCCTACTTACATTATCAATTCCAAAATTTCACAAACTTACTAGTAATCATCACTAACAACACAAGCAGTATTAAGCGCCTAATTGTATTTAGCCCAATGATTAATATTAATTAAATTATGGGTAACATATCCACTAAATATAGCATCAACTAATCATGCATGCATTAGTGAGTCTCACACTAAGACTCCATTGACATTTTGGTGCCTTATGACTAAAATAAAATAATATACTTAGAATTAGCATGAAAATTCATCCCCTTACAAAGCCTCAATATTAAAGATACTGAACATTAATAATTACAATGCAAATCCTATTACATCATTCTAATAACAAAAATTAAATGGGAATGCCACATCTTCCTTGTATATAAAATTATTTTAGAAAACATACATCATACAACAAAGGCACTAATTCAAAATATCAATGCATCTTTATTTAATTTATGTCCATTGGCATTACTTAACAATTAGTCACATAGACAAATAATTAACCAATTTATTCCTAACACAAATAATAATCATTTAACACATAAAATAAATAAATAAAATACAACTCATAACATATCTGAAATGCATCATAAATTCATGAATATAATACATAATTCTCAAGCATGAAACCTAAGTTAATAGCCCAAAAATAAAAAATTATTACACTTACATAATTAAGCAAAATCTCAAATTAGGCTAACAAATAACTCAAAATTTTGAAATATTTTAACAAACAGCCCTCTGGGGTGGCCTTATGTGCCCTTAAGGTGGGTGTGAGACGTGGCTGTATAGCTTCGAAAAACCCAGATTTTTTCGAAATTTCAGTCTTTCATGGCTAAGATGCCCACTTCGGACTATTGTTTCTCACCCATTTTAACTTCAATTTGAGCATATATGTATCGTTGGAAAGATAATGTGACAAGGAACATATCCATATACATATCTCATACAAAACAGTATTTTAACAGTTCAAAAAATGGGACAAAACTTTCAAGAAACATATGTTGCGGATGAATACATTCATATTAAACCCAGATTTTCCATAATTTCAGAATTTCATGGCCACGATGCACACTTCGGGCTAGTGTTTCTCACTCATTGTAACTCCGATTTGAACATATGATATACCGTTGGAAAGATAATGTGACAAAAAACACATCCATAGACATATCTCATGCAGAACAATATTGTAACAGGTTGAAAAAAGGGCCTAAACTTTCAGAAAACTTATTCTTAAACTTAGCTTTTTCTAGAAATTCATCATGCGATATCTCACTCATTTCAAATCTGTTTCTCACCAAATTTTAGATACAAGTTTCTGACATTATAAGGAACATATACATACCAAAATTTCAAGCTAAACAAAGCACACTAAAATTCCCCATTAATGGTCATGTTACATATATATGAACAAATTTCAGCATATATGAATGTTATTCTCATTTGGAACAATTTTAAGCACGAAAGCAAGTTATACATGCTCTGATACCAATGTTGGAAGGTGTGGTAAGACCTTACCTCTCTTATTTTGATAAGTCCCTTTCTCGTTGTGCTTGCTTTACAATTCCACCTTGTGCTCTAATGGCTCCAAGTAACTCAAATTTGCCCTTTCTCGATGTTGTGAGTAGCTACCAAAGTTACTCACTCTAATTCACACCCCAAATCCTAAGCCTTGTGAATGGTGGCTCAAAGAAATAAGAACATGAGGGAGAACTCAATGTTCTTGGGAGAGCAAGTGTGTGAAAGAGAAGCCTCTTTTCTCATCCTCTCTTTTGCAACTTATGCAGAGACAATGGAGAAGGGGTTAGACATTCCAACAAATAACCATTTGTAAGTTTTGTCTTTCTTATAAGACCTAACTTACTTATCCATATTAGTTTACTCGTGCCAATGTGGACACACTACTTTGCTACACATAGATATGTGAATCCAAGATTGATTAGACAAGGGTAAAGGAGTATGACAACCATAAGGCATAACTTTTGACTTAGCTTGTTTATAGGTTATGCATTTATCACATGTAGATTGAACATCATGTTTCATGTCAGGCCAATTAAAAGGCTCATGATCTAAGGTCTTTTAATATTAAAAATGCCTAATTAACCTGCCTTAATGCGTAGCTAATGAGCAATTCACATATAGAACATTTAGGCACACTAATTTTGTCTTTCTTAAACAAAAATCCATTATGTTTATAAAAATCACCATATGGACACTTAGAACATACAAGCCACACTTGTCCAAAATCAACATCACTATCGTACAAATACTTAATGAACTCCAACCTAAGCAACTTAGTTTCTAAAGAAGTCAATAATGTATGCCTCCTAGAAAATGCATCAACCATAATATTTTCCTTTCTTTTGTTGTATTTGATTGTATAAGGAAATGTTTCAATGAACTCTAATCATTTGGCATGTCTTTTGTGTAGTTTACTTTAAGACCTCAAAAACTTCAAGCTCTCGTAATCTAAATGAATAATGAACTCCTTTGGTCATAACTAATGTTTCCATATAAGTAGTGTTTCCATATTTGTAGAGTGCTCACCAATGCATATAATTCCTTATCATAAGTTAGGTAATTCAAGGATGCTCCACTAAGCTTCTCACTAAAGTAATTGGTTTGGAATCCTACATCAAAATAACTCCTATAACAATTCTTGATGTGTCTCGTTTAATCTCAAAAACTTTACAAAGTTAGGTAAAGAAAGAAAAGGTGACTTAGTCAACTTATCTTTCAAAATGTTAAAGGCTTTTTATGCATACTGGTCCATCTAAACATTACGTTCTCTTCAACAAATTCATTTAAAGGAGCAGCTATAAAACTAAAATCCTTTACAAACCTCCTATAAAAACTTGCTAAACTATGAAAACTTTGTACCTCATTTGCAATCTTAGGAATAGACTACTCCTTAATTGCCTTGATCTTTTCCTCATCTAAACTAATTCCATATGCACTCACAACAAAACCAAGAAGCATCCATGAAGTTTAAGGTCTTGTGGCCTAAAGTGGCATCTATATTTTGATCTAGCTTTAGAAATGATAACTGCCTTTGGGGCATGAATTTTTTTTATATGTGAAGTCCATGCAAAGTCCTGCACTTTATGACTTCTTTGTTAAATATAACTATATTAGCGAGAAACTTAAGATAATCAACATAATTAGATGCATGTATCTAAATGCTTGGTCACCTTATATCGTACTTTCATTCTATCATGAAGTTTCTTTTCTTATGTTTAATTGTCCTAAGACATCTCATACCCCTTTATGAATCTTAATAATGAAATACCATATTTCAACTTTGAAGATCCATGTTAAGTATGGTTGGGTGAATGACCTTCTGAACAATTTCCCATCAACAATTGAATATCTTGAATCTTCTGTAATGAGCTGGTTGCTTCATTTATGCCAAGTTGTAGCTTTTCTACTCAAAAGTACTCTTGGATTAGATATGTCTGATTTGTCTCATCTTCTTCTATAATAGCTACATGATTGACTTGTGTTGTTATTCACTCTACTTCCACTTCATAAAAAGGATGACAATAACTTTTACTCCCATTTTTGATAGATGATAAGTATTTTGCTTCTATTATCTTTATGTTGATTTCACATTGGTCAATATTGATGAGAATCTAAAGGGTGTTAGAAGTAAAAGCAATGAATTCTGATCCATTCAGTATTAATGGAGGTCTAATGGCAAGGGCAAGTACTAAAAAGATTAAAGAAGCTCTAAAGTTGCTAATTGAAGGCATATATTCTAAAACTGAAAGTTGTTCTGAAGAATTAATTAATCCTCAAATAAAGACTAATTAGCTTAATTCAGAAAATGGAGCAGTAAAAGTTTTTGCTTCAAAAATGCAAGAAGATGGAAAAATTCTAAGTTATCTAAACTAAAAAATTGTATACGAAACTTTCGTCTTTCCAACGAATGAAGAATCAGTTCATTTGAAGCTTTACATCTCAAGTTATGGCTTTAAAATTTTTATTAGTTGACATAAACACGAGAATGACAAGGTAACTTTAACTGTTTGAACTTTTACCCTACTTTGAAAGGATTCCTTGCTAGTTAATAGTTGTATTTGTTTTTCTTATTCTTTTTCATATATTCTGGACTTATTTCTAATTCCATAGATGCAAATTAGGGAATTAAGTTTATTTTATAGTTTTCTTTTATTTTATACAAGTTGCATATTTTAAAATCGAAATTATAAGTGGATTTAATTTGGTTTCTAAGGTTTTATGCCTTCCTCTATGTAAAGGCACACTGTATGCTTATATGGGAAAATTATCATCAATAATATTTTGGAGGGCATTCTCTTTCTTGGTATAAAATGGCACATTTTATGCTTATATGGGGCATAATTATCATCAATAGTATTTTGTAGGGTATTCTTTTTATTGGTTCTTGATTGAACTCTTTGAACTTATCAATTTTTTAACTTGTGCATTAATAATTCAAAGTTAATGCTCACCTTCTCTTCTTTTTCCTTAGTGTAACATCTATAACATTTCTTATCACTTATATTCGTCTTTGATCATAGAAACAACGGGTCTACGATCATTTCACAAATCTGGTTTCTCAGAAAATTCTAGGGAAAAGTTGTCAATTTTGGTTGTTGGATTTTACTACTCTTAGTAAGGTTCACATCATTTGGTATCAAAGATTTGCCTCTAAGATCAAGTTTTTGTAACCATTCTTTACTTGCTCTTTGCATCTTTTGTCCTTATGTCCATTTCTGCTCTATCCATCTTATAAAAAATTATATTTATTAGATTGCTGTCTACAATTCAATTTCATGTTTATTATGTTAATTGGATCATATTTAAATTAGTTTTAGAAAAAAAGGAACAAAAAAGAATTTAGATTGCTGCACAACATTGGAAACAAACGTGAAAATTTATTGTTATGATTGAATTTCTAGTGTTATCTAATTTCCTTATTTATTTACGCCTTTATATTACTTTAAACACCTTTATTCTTCTTGCTTCATTCAAAATTTGTCTTTTTTCAAATTCAAACTCCCTAGCACTCTTCCCATATGAATATTTGTTCTCTTCTTGTCTTGTTTCTAAAAAATTACTCTCTATTTGAATTTATTCTTTCTTTGCATCCCTTTCTCAAAATTTGAGGAATGATTTGTTTATTTTTTGGGTTTTACAAGTTAATTCTTGATTGTGTTGATTAGTTCCTTAAAGAACTAATGAAATATAATTAAGAGTGGGAAAAGGCAAAAGTGTTGAACTTTAAAAGGGTAAAAAACCTAGTTTTTAATGAAACTTGAGTGCAAGTGCTATCAATCCTAATGGAAGCATGTAAGGGATTGTTTGTGAGGTAAACTTAAGGAAAGAATAAAGATCAAATTGAAGACATTCAAGAAACTTTTCACATCAAATTATATATGAAAATTTTGCAAAAAATGTTTGAGCAACTTTCCACCAGATTTGATTCACTTGATGATTGACTTTGAAGGCTAGAATCAAGTATACATAAGGGGCAATCTAAGGCACAACGATGAGTCAGGAAGCCTGATGATGATTTTAGTGATGACTTAGATGATGGAGAATAGGGATCAAAAGCAAGTATAGGTACATTTGGGCATTATAATGGAGTTAAAGTTGACAACAACTTAAGGACTATAAAACTTAAAATTCCATTATTCCAAGGGAAAATTCAAAGCTTGTTTATAATGGAAAAAGAAGGTGTAATTTTTTATTTCCATAACTACTTCAAGGAGACAAAGCTGAAATTGGTCACTGTCTGATGAGAAAGCGGTTTGTTTAAGAGGATGTTATGTCTATTCCACCCTTAAAAGATGCGAGTGACATAGAGTTTCCTAAAAATGGAGAAATGATTATGTCACACGTGCTTTGAATGCCCAAGTGAAAGAGAAAGAGGTATAAAGAGAATATTTTTGTACTAGATGTCAAATCAATTATATGTTATATAGTTTGATATTTGAAGGGGTAGTTGCACTAGTATTACTGGTGATCTAGTTGATAAATTAAGTTCACTTACTTTTAAACATCCTAGATCTTATGAATTGCAATGGTTGATTGAATGTGGAGTTAAGGTGTATAAGTAAGGGTTAGTTTGTTTCTCCATTGGGCATTATAAGGATGAGGTATTATATGATGTAGTACCTATGCAAACTAGGGACATCTCATTGGGTCGTTCATGGCAATATAATATACTAGTAGTTCATAATGAGTTTACAAATTGATAATCTTCTATAAATGAAAAAACTATTACCCTTGTATCCTTCACTCCTAAACAATTATATGAAGATCAAGTGAGATTAGAGAAGTCAAAAGGGGAGTAAGAGATTGAAATTAATAGTGAGGAAGTAAATTTAAAGTAAAAAAGAGAAAAATTAAAAGCGAATGAAAGAGAGAAAAATAAAGAATTGCGCAAAATAAAAAGACTAAGAAAAGTGAATTTCTATGCAAAAAGAGTGATATTAATAGAGCTTATTTTCCAAGGCATCCTATGCTTGTATTTAAGTTAGAAAAATCTTCTTTGCCTAGTATTTTTCTTTCTTTACTGTAGGGGTTTGATGATTAATTTCCTAAAGAACTGCCTAATAGTTTATCACCAGTTAGGCAAATAGAACAACATTGATGTTATTCCTAGTGCTAGTATTCTAAATAGACCTACCTATAGGAGCAATCTAGAGGAGAAAACGGAGCTATAAAGGTAAGATGAGGAATTGATGGCAAAGGTATATATGCAAAAAGTCGGAGTCCATATGTGGGTTTAGTCTTGCAAATGCTTAAGAAGGATGGAACATGTTATATGTGTGTTGATTGTCTTACCACTAAACACAAATACTATGAATTATAGAAATCTCATTCCTAGATTAGATGATATGTTTGATAAATTGCATTGTGCTTGTTTGTTTTCCAAAATTGATTTAAAAAGTGGATATCACCAAATTTGCAAAAAAGAAGGTGATAAGTGGAAAAGAATCATTAAAGAATACGGTTAGTATGACTAGACGTTGTGTCTTTTGGTCGAACTAAAGTACCTAGTACAGTTAGGAGACTTATGAATTATGTTTTGGGTGCTTTTATTAGAAAATTTTATGATTTTTTATTTTTGATGACATTTTGATTTATAACAAAAACCTTGAAAAGCATATTGACCATGTAAGGTAGGTTTTAAAAGTTTTAAGGAAAGCTAAATTGTATGCTAACCTTAAAAGGGGTACATTTTTACACGAATAAATTGAATTGTTAGGATTATATTATTAGTGCTAAGATTGTAGAGGTTAATTGATGAGAACACAGCTGGCCTAAGCAAAGCTCTAAAAGAACCATTAACAATTCAAGGAGGCCCAGTTACAAGAGCTAGAGCCAAGAAGATAAAGGAAGTTATAAATGGACTAATTGAAGAGATATGAACAACTAAACAAACTCTAATTAGCTTGGAAAGTATTCAAGGCCTATCAAATCTGATGCAAGCTGAGTCAAGAAGCCCAATAAGTGTCCAAGTTATTCCAATATGTTCCAAGCATTTCAAGATTCGTGGGAGACATTCAACAACATTTGTAAGTTATCCCAACAAATTATGAATAATTTTTACCTTAATTAAGCTCAATCAAATAATGATTTTGGTCAATCATTCAATTAGGGTGATTACTTAATTAGGAACCTTAGTTAGCTCAATCAAATACTGATTTTGATCAAATTATTCAAATAGGATGATTTCTTAACTTAATTAGATCTAAATCAGGTTTGGTTATCCTTAATTCATTGCGTTCTTCCTTCTATTCACTTTCGTTTTGTTCCGCTTGTTTTTGTTTTGCTTTATTGTTTCCATTTTCTGTGAGCTTTCTCCTTTCATTCATTCAATCTTTGTTCCTATTTTTCTCATTTAGTTATTGAGTTATAATTTTTCTAGGTCTGATATATATAAAAAAAATTTAAAAAATTTATCCAATTGAAAAAAAAAGAAGAAATTTGAGGCTCGTTTCTGGGTCTGATATATATCTATATAAATAATTTGAAAAAAAGGGAGAGAAGTTATCCAATTGAAAAGAAAATAAGAATATTGAGACTAGTTGGTGAACCAATCCTTATGAAAGAGCTATACCTTTTTAATATGGATTTCTTAGTCAAAAATTAGTTGTTAATCATATTCTACTAGAAATCATATTTGCAATTTGTTTCTTTAAGCCCATTATTCTCCTTATCTTTGTGATTTAATTTCTTTGGTCCTATCCTTAATTTGTTGTGTTTTTTTCTTTTGCAATCGTTTCTGTATGTTCTTGATCCTTTTAGTTTATTTTAGTTTCCTTCATTACACTTTAATCCGTTTTGAATGCTACAAGTTTAATTGTCTTGATTTGGCTTATTTTGCTCTATAAAGAACTAAAAGAGGAATTCTAAGAGTGGTTAAAGGCAAGAGTTTGTGTAAGCACCATTATAGAGAAAAGCCAAATATAACGTATGTAAACACTAGAGTTAAGTGGCATTAATTGAGAGAAACACATAAAGGAGTGATGAGAGGATATTTGTCACATTCCTTTGTAGGTTTTCAATATGAATTCTATAGGTGTGAATGTAGACAAGGTACAAGTGAATTCATTCACAATAAAAGCCATGCAAAAGCAATTTGAGCAAATGTTCACTATGTTTGAAGAGATAAAATATAGGATCGAGAAGAAAGAGGTTACTATAGCTAATTTGCAAATGGGACAATCGTAAAACCTACCTAACAAAAAGGTTTGATAAGCATGCTACCAATGATGACTACGAGGGTGATGATGAAGATGATGAAGATCAATCTCCAATAGCCACTTTGAACACAAATAAGCATAGGAGGTGCTGAAATTTTATAGCTTAAGTGCTACAAATTCCATTTGATGCACCAACATATATTTGAAAGTGCTTGGGTTTCATGTAAGGAGATAACCCTTAGCTCAAGGGAGATCAATGAAGCTCATGTAAGCTATAAGTGGCTTGATATGACTTTCCCTTAGTTCAAGTCTCTAAAGCTAGCTTAAAGTGAGCTCGTAGGAGCCCATTAAAACTAGTTAATAGCTAGAAAGCTAAGGATAAGCTCAATTGGACTCAATTGAGATTATCCTAGCCCATCTTTGGTTCTTGGGAATTGAAACTAGCTATAAATTTGCTCACACTAGTTAAGCTAGAAGAGCAAATGAAGGAGCATGAGTTGGAGTTGAAACCCAAAGCTTAATGGGCGAAATTGGTGGTTCTAAATGAAGGAATCTAGCGTGCTTGAGTGCAAAATGGACACTAGGGTGTACCATGAGTTGTAGCATGCCATAATGCGTCTTCCCATTCATGCACTTAGAGTACAAGTTCATTGTCTCCACATGGATACATGAATTCAGCCAAGAAAGGATTAATAGGGAAGATTCATTATATACCTTGCCTTAGAATAAACATAAATGACACCCTTTCACCAAGTTATGTGTACTTTAGAAGAAAGGATGTATTGTTTCGGCCAATGGTTTTGACCATTTGGCCAAAAAGGGGTTCATGTACAAGAATGAATGGTCATGAGTATACCATCATGAATTTAAGTGAAGCCACATGACTCTTTGCCAAAGGATGTGTCCCTTATCCAAGAGTCATGATGTTTCACCAAGAGACATAACTCTTGGAAGAGTCATGACTCTTCAAAGGCACCTTTTGGTGGCCTATAAAAGGAAATTTCGTAGTTTCTTTGAGAGAGTTTTTTTCTTTGGCTGAATACTAAACTCTTCTCCCATCTTTGAGTCTAAAACACTCCTTTCTTTCAAGTCTTCATGCGTTGAAGCACTCTTCCATAAAATAGTTGCTAAGCTTATTAAGAGCATTGTTGGTGAACCATAAGGATTGCCACTTTCACAAATTAGCGACTCTTCCGACCTTAGTGCGTTGTGATGATATCGATCTACTCCATCCATTCTAACCACGACAAGTTGTAGAAGAAAGAGAAGCCATAGTGGATCTCCACAAGGGAGGCAAAACATCAAGTGTATAAGGAGTTATTCTGCTGCATTTCAAGTTAGTATATCATCCTATCCTTCTTAGTGATGTGTGTAGGATCTTGTATGCTTATGAAATCATAAGATTTCTTGTTTGAGTTATGATGTAAAATCAACAAATGGTATCAGAGATTTAGGTTGAAAGAATGATTTGAAATGATTTTATGATCATAAAATTGACATACTAATATGTTGGTATATGTTTTTTTAGTGCAATCATGATAATGACATGTGAATGTATTTATTGCTATATGTTCTATGTGTGATAGTTGCCATACCCAATTGAAGGCTTTATTGAGAACATGTTTTGTGAAACAATGAAAGCATGTTGAAATATTTCTGATTAAATGCTATTTGCATTTTTTTCTATGTTTTAGCATGCAATAGTTGTTTCTCACGTAGATTGCTTGATTAAGTCTTATTGTGGTAGAAATGCACTTACATGTGATAATTGCATCAATGTAGATGGCCTGTAAGAATATTGTTGCTGAATTAAATAAAGACCTCAAGCTTGATGGAGATAACTTCATTTGGCAACAAAAGGTTCATTTCATCTTAACTGAGCAAGATACACTTGATGTGCTCTTCATACAATCGAGCCACCAGCGGTGGGTGGAAACTCTAATGCCTATGAGGCATATAAGAAGAAAGATTTTGTGGCCCGTGTTACTCTCTTGAGTACCATGGTTGATGAACTCATGGTGGATTTCTCTATACTTGAGTCTGCCAAAGCCATATAGGATTCGGCCAAAGCCATATAGAGATGTTTTTTTAGAGAAACAAAGAGCTATGATTCTCAAGTTTGAAAATTATAGTAACAGGGTTGAACACTATGAGTGCCCACTTTTGTGAGATGTCACATATGATTCATCAACTCAAATCCACTGGTCATGTGCTCACTAATGAACAATAAGTTCAAGCAATAATCTGTTCCTTGCCTTATGAGGAGTGGCAATTGATGAAGGCCAATTTACGCCACAACTCTCAAATCAAGTCATTTGATGACATTACAAGGCACCTTCTGCTACAGGCAGAGTTGAAGGCCATCAAGAACCATTCAAAGGCATATGTTGCTGGAACTTCCTTTCCCTACAAGAACAAGTTCAAAAGGTAGAAGAAAAGGAAGGATGGCCAAGACAATGGCAACTGTGCCACCTAAAAAGGTTCAAGAAGAAGTGCAATAAAGCAAAGTTAAAGTGCTTTATTGTGGCAATAAGCGACACTTTGCAAATGAGTGCAAAGCACCTCCTAAGGTACATGATCCCTTTTCTACTTCATTTTTGCATGTTATGTCATGCACGTACTTAACTGAATCTTATTCTTTGCGGATTATAAATTCGGGAGTAATGGACCATATAACCAAAGAAAAGTCTTGGTTCGTGGTCTTTAGGAAGTTGCCAAAGGGAGCAAAGCATGTTTCTGCAGGGAACAATGCAAGCCTTGATGTAGAAGGGATAGTAACTTGTAGAGTTCCTTTGAAAAATGGACATTTGTTGTTAATTGACGTCCTATATATACCTAAGATTTGTAGAAACTTGGTTTCTGTATGTTCCTTGTTAAAGTTTGAATATTGCTTGAATTTCTTTAATAAATTTGTGGATATTAATAAAGATAACGTAGTTGCGTGTTCTTGTTTAATTAAAAATGGGTTGTTTGAATTGAACGTGATTGTTGCTACTTCTAGTTGCTATGTAAATGAGGTTACTACTGAGATGACTTAGTATGAGCATTTGGGACAAATTGGACAAGAAAGTAAGACTAAGTTGGCCACACGTGGCTCACTTGGATCATTGTCCAAGGTCTCTATACTAGGTTGCCAATCATGTATTGTTGGCAAGGCCACAAGAAAGCCTTTTTTGGCAAGGCAACTAGAAGTCAAGAAGCTTTGCAATTAGTTTCACTTCAATCTTTGTGGACCAATGGGAATTGCATCTAGACTTAGGTTTAGATACTTTATCACATTCATTGACAATTGTACTTGATTTACCCCATGTGGTCTTACTAAAGCACAGGTGTGAAGCATTGAGGTGCCTTAAAACATACTTGCACTTTGTGGAGAATCAATTGGGTAAGAAGATCAAGTCATTGAGGACTGATCGTGGTGACGAGTATATGTCAAATGATTTTAAGGCATTTGTGACCAAAACGGCATTGTAAGGAAACTCACACTTTCTTGGACTCTATAACAAAATGGATTAGCCGAAAGGAAGAATAGGACTCTTATGGATATGGTGCGATCCATAATGGCTAAGGCCAACTTAGATATTACCTATTGGGGTGATGCATTGCTCAGTGCAACACATATTCTAAATAGAGTGCCCTCTAAGCCTGTTGATTCTATGCCATATGAGTTACAGTCGAAGAAAACCCCCTAACTTAAGCTATCCTTGGGGATGTGTAGCTTATGTACATGCCACAGATCACCCTCTTGGCAAATCAGGCCCTAGAGGGAGGAAGTGTGCCTTCCTTGGTTATTCTAAGCATTCTAAGGGGTATGTGTTCTTGGACATAAGTCACAAGATTGGAAATGTCTTTGAATCAAGAAATTCCAACTTTACTGAGTATGAGTTCCCCAAAGTTGGTGAATGTTGTGATTTAGATGCATTGATTGAGACCTTTGTGCAAGGTTAGTCTAGTGTTTTGAAAACACCATTGACTACACCTTTCATGGTGAAAGTTCCTCAAAAAGAGGATGTTCAAGTGCCTCCTACATCCCCACTTGTTAATGAACAACAAGAAGAAGTTCTTGATGAATAAGTTCAAGAGGGAGTTGAGGGAGTTCAAGAACCATATGATTAGACTACATGGCAAGATTATGATGAGCCTCCTCCCGTGCCTAATTTGAGATGTTCAAATAGGCAATTTGGACCATAAAAAAATGGTGGATTTTGGAGGGAAGTGAGGCATACTTGGTGTCATTTGAGATTGATGAACCAAGTAATGTGCAAGAAGCTCTTGAAGGTGTTCACAAAGAGAAGTGGCTAATGGAAATGCAAGGTGAGATGAATTGGATACATCTCAATGAGGTTTGGGACTTAGCTGAATTACCTCCTAGTCGAAGGGATATTAGGAAGAAGTGGGTTCTCAAGATAAAATTGAATTCTAATGGTACTATTGAAAAGTACAAGGCTTGATTGGTAGCCAAGGAATTCACACAGAAGGAGGGAATAGATTTTAAGGATACCTTCTCTCCTATTGTGAAATCAAGTCCATCAGATTATTACTTACTATTGTGGCTTATCTGGACTTGGAATTGCATCAAATGGATGTAAAGACCTCCTTTCTCAATGGTGATTTGAGAGAGGAGATTTACATGCAACAACCTAATGGGTTTGTTGAAAAGGGTCAAGAGGACAAAGCATGTAGACTTAAGAAGTCTATATACCATCTTAAGCAAGCTTCAAGACAGTGGTACTTGGTTTTATGATGCAATCACAAACTTTGGTTTTGTGATGATGCATGAAGACCATTGTGTTTATGTGTACACTTCTGGGTCCAAATTTGCCATTATGACTCTTGACATATTGATAGCAAGTAATAGATTAAGTTTGTTGAAAACCATGAAAGGATGGATGGTTGTCTTCCACCTTCGACATGAAGGATATAAGAGAAGCTGCCTATATCCTTGTTGTTAAGATCCTAAGAGATAGGAAATCTAAGATGTTGTCCTTGTCTCAAGAACCTTACATTGATAAGATTCTTACAAGGTTTAACTTGACAAAATCAAAACCAATGAGTACACCACTTGCATATGGTTGCAAGCTTGGAAGATTTGTGTCCTCGTATTACTCAAGAAAAGGAGAAAATAAAAAAGGTCCCATACTTAAAGTTCCATTGGAATTCTAATGTATGCCATGTTGTGTACACTGCCTGACATTAGCTAAGCTGTAGGTATACTGGCAAGATATTCTTCTAACCCTGGAATCGAGCATTGGAAGTGTGTGAAAAGGATCTCAAGGGTACAAAGGACTATTGGCTATGCTACCAAGGAAAGAATCTTGATTTGCATGGCTATACTGATGTTGATTAAGGTGGTGATCGTGATTCATGCAAAACTACATCTGACTACAAAGGGCTATTTTAAGGAGGTCCATCAAATGTAGTCTTGGAAGACATTTCTAACATGGGTCTTGGTCCAACAAGTTCGAATGATGATGATGATAGTGATTCAGTTGGAGAAGAGGAGCTTGAGGAAGAGCCTAATTTACCAAATTAAAACCTAAAGCTACTGGTTTTACTCAAGTCCTTTGGGACTCATAAATGTATGATTTTTGAAGCCCATTCTCCTGATGTTATTTTGGTTAAAAAGCCCAACTTATGTTGCACTCTTTGATGATATTTGAAACCTAAGATCTCAGCCCAAGTGCAGCTCAATTTTGGCTGAAGATATTTGGTGAATTAAAAAGCATCAATCTTGTTTTATTTGTCCTTTGTGAGACTTAAGTTACCAGCTCAATTTTTATTACTTAGTTTCCTTAGTTATGTCATCTTATTGTTGTTTTAATGGCTGAAGAGAAACCGACATGTGGTTATCCTTCATGACCATTGATTTGCTTTTATTTCCTTGTATATTGCATTGTAAAAACTCTCATTAGATTAAGATCATTTTATCAAATTGAGAGAGAATTTTCATTTGCAATTCAATGTTATCATTTGGGTTTTATTACTTTCACCCATTTAGCTTTCCAACCGAATTTCACAATTCCAGCTTTCCATTTCCAGAACGTCTTGTTTAAGAAAAATCGTATCTTTTTTCTACTTATCAGATCGAGAAATTTCCTTCATCAATGTTGTACTTCACTTCTTGAAATTCAATTTATCCTCAAAAACTACCCTCAAATTCCCAGCCGTTTGTCCAGAAATGCACTTTGAAATCGCCTAATTGTTAAGCTCGCAATTTCAGCACTTTCCTAATCTAGTACCAATCTATCAAAAATATTCATAACTTTTTCTCTAGAAGTCAAACGGCCACGATTCCTTCACCAAAGTTGTAGTTCACATCTTGAAATTCAGTTTGAAATCAAATTTCATCCCATTTGACCCAGCCAATCGTCTCTACATGAGTTAGAAATTGACTATTTTGTTTCACGTGATCAGACCAAAACTATCCAATTTTCAAATCCCCATCCCCAGCTACCATTTCCACCACCACCATGCCATTAGTTGGTATCAGAGAAATGGAATTAAACGTCTTAATCCTTTTCCCCAACCTTTTTTATGTCTAACGATCCAAAAACACTAAGAAACAAAAATACCATGTCCGCCGGTAACAATCAAGATTTATCAGTTGTGTTTGAGAGGATGAGGCTTAAGATGGAGAAAATTAAAGCCAAAAATGAGGCCTTGGAAATGCTTGTATAGAATCCCCTTTGGTGAATCAAAATCCACAAGAAGAAGATTTGATTGATGAGGAATTTGTTGAAGATGAACATCCAATTGTAGCAGGTCGTGGAGAAGCCATTAGAGGAAGAGGAAGAGGGTTATTCCATGGAGGAATTGGAAGAGCGGCCAATAGATATCTCCCACAACCTATCTGTGGGCAAAGACAAGAAGAATTCTTCAACTTTAAGGTTGATTTGTCCGAATTCCATGGTAACATTGATGTTGATGTTTACCTTGAGTGGGTTTATGCAATTGAGAGAGCTTTTGAAATAGGGGAGGCGACCAAAGATAAGAAAATGAAGTTGGCTGCAATGAGATTGAAAGGGTATGCTGCCCTTTGGTGGGAGAATCTATAAAAATAAGAGTTAGAGAAGGGAGGCCAAGAATCAATCAATGGCACCGGATGAAGGAGGAGATGGATGTTGTGTTTTTGCCTCCACATTATAAGCAAAGACTCATTGATCAAATGTTGAGCCTTAAACAAGAAATCAAAATCATGGAGCAATACACCATGGAGTTTGAAGATTTCTTGATGAAGTGTGACGTAGAAGAGACCGAGGAGATGATCATGGGAAGATATCTCAAAGGACTAAAACAAGACATTCAAGATATGGTAAATTTCTACACTTATGAATCCTTTCTTGAAATGAAACGATCAGCCTTAAGAAGTGAAACTACCCTCAAACACACCTGTCAAAACAAGTTCATGCCCAAATATGCATTAGTCCCATCAAATTACACTCCAGCATCCAAACCCACTTCTAATGCTCAAAACACACCTTTCACACCAAGAAATGTCCAATTTGCCCCAACCCACCAAATGTGTGTCCAAAAACCACCTCAAATGCTTCAAATGTCAAGGTTATGGCCACTTTCAAACCGAATGTCCCACTAGAAAAGTTATGACCCTTCAAGAGAATGAAGAAATTGAGAATGAGTTGTATTATGCTGAATTTGCTAGTGATGATGCACAGTCTAATTTGTGTGAGCAGGAAGATGCACTTGTTTGTGATGCAAATGTATTAGATGGTGAAATGCTTGTATTGTTAAAAGTTCTAAATTGTGAGAAAGGTGAAGAGGATTGGAGGAGAAAATCTTTGTTTCATTCTAGGTTTTTGACAAAAATAAATAGTATGAAGTTGTGATAGATAGTGGAGCATGTGAGAATGTTGTAGCTAGTGAAATGATTGATAAATTGGGTCTTTAAACTGAACCACTTGACACTCCATACAAACTGACTTGGTTAGATTCAAAATATGAAATTAGAGTGACAAAGAAGTGCCTTGTTCCATTTGCAATTGAACAATATGAAGATGAAGTTTATTGCCATGTAATTCCTATGACGACTTGTCATTTACTTCTTGGGAGGCCATGGTTGTTTGACAAGGATGTGCATCATCAAGGTAGAGCAAATACTTACACATTGTTCCATGGAGGAAAAAAATTTTTGCTCAAACCTTTGTTGCCCGAAAAGAGAAGGAAAAGAAGAGAAGTTGGAGTCATTGGATTGCTTTCCAATGAGGAGAAGAGTTCCATTATGGAGGAGCTACCTAGTTACATTCCCATTGACATTGATGATGAGCCCAAACCGAACCACCCAATTCCTAGTGAGGTACAATCTTTAATTGATGAGTTTGTGAGAGTTTTCCCCAAAACCCTTCCAACCGGCATGCCTCATGGAACCATTCAACATGAGATCAATTTCACTCCCTGAGCCCAAATTCCCCACAAATAGTCCTGTAGAATGAGCTCAAAAGAAAATGATGAATTGCAAAAGCAAGTTGATGAGTTGTTAAAGAGAGGTTTCATTAGAGAGAGTGTGTCACGTTGTGTTGTGTCAGCGTTTGTTGTTCCTAAAAAGAATGGCAAATGGAGGATGGTTATTGATTCAAGAGTCATCAACAAGATTACCTTTAAGTATAGATTTCCTAACCCAAGACTTGATGATATGCTAGACAGGTTACATGGAGTTACGATATTCACTAGGCTTAATCTTGCAAATGGGTTTCATCAAACCTATGTGAGAGAAGGTGATGAATGGAAGACGGTGTTCAAAACAAATGAAGGACTCTATGAATGGTTAGTCATGCCAATAGGACTTTCCAATTCACCTTCAACTTTCAAGAAGCTCATAAATGAGGTAAAACCTTTCCTCAACAAATTTTGTGGTAGTTTACTTTGATGACATTTTGATCTATAGTACTAGTTTACATGAGCATTGCATTCATTTGAGACTTGTCTTTGAGATTTTGGATCATGAATCATTGTATTCTAATGTGGAGAAGTGTCATTTTTGTAATAGCACTATTAGAAATTTTTTGGGTTATGTTGTGTCTAGAGATGGGATCAGTATGGATCCGGCCAAAATCAATGCAATTGAAGAATGGCCAATTTCGAGCAATCTGTTTCAAGTTGGGAGTTTTCATGGTTTTTGTTCCTTTTATAAGTAGTTCATTAAAGGTTTTAGTACAATTACAAGCCCTATAACAGATTGCATGAAAAAAAGGCTTGTTTAAGTGGACTCCTCAAGCCACAATTGCGTTTAACACTTTGAAAAATGCCATGACCAAAGCTCCTATTTTAGCCTTGCCTAATTTTAGTTTGCCTTTTGAGTTAGAGTGTGATGCTAGTGGGATAGGCATAGGGGCTGTTTTGAGTCAAGAGGGTAGACCAATAGCATTCTTTAATGAAAAGTTGAACGACAGTAGGAAGAAATATTCTGCTTATGATCTTGAGTTCTATGCTTTAGTACATGCACTTAAACATTGGAGTGCATATTTATTGGCAAATTCTTTCATTTTGTATACTGACCATCAAGCTTTAAAGTACATCCAAAGTCAGTCCAATTTGAGTATAAGACATGCATCATAGGTTGAATATTTGCAATCCTTTGATTTTGTAGTGAAGTATAGGGATGGTCCAAGTAATGTTGTGGCTGATGCATTGTCTAGGAGATATAATGTTCTTAGTACTATGCATACTTATGTAATAGGTTTTGAGGACATTAGGAATTTGTATGAGGGAGATAGTGAATATGGTGAGATTTGGGAGAGAGTTAGGAAAGATGGTGCTTTAGAGATTTTGTCATTCATGATGGTTACCTTTTCAAACTTGATGCTGTTTGTGTTCCTCAATGTTCTTTAAGAGAAGTTATCTTGAAAAAAGTCCATGGTGGAGGTCTAGCCGGTCACTTTGGAAGAGACAAGACTTATGAATTGACTAGTGGAAATTTCTATTGGCCCAAGATGTGGAAAGATGTTACTAAGGTTGTGAAGGGATGCAACACTTGCAAACAATCCAAGATGACAACTAGAGCTCACGGACCATACATGCCATTACCGGTTCCAAATTCTCCTTGGGAAGATGTAAGTATTGGCTTCATTGTTAGCTTGCCAAGGACTATGAGTAATCATGATTCTATAATGGTTGTTGTAAATAGATTCTCAAAGATGGCTCTCTTTATTACTTGTAACAAAACTAGTGATGCATCTCATGTGGTGAATTTGTACTTTGAAAATGTTGTAAAACTCCACAGAATTCCTAGAAGTATTGTTAGTGATATGGATGTAAAATTTTTGAGCCATTTTTGGAGACATTTGTGGGCTAGATTAGGAACTACTTTGAAGTTTTTCATGACCTTCCATCCTCAAACGAACGGTCAAACCGAAGTCTTGGAAACATT
This sequence comes from Erythroxylum echinodendron, assembly GCA_027575705.1. Taxonomy (NCBI): domain Eukaryota; kingdom Viridiplantae; phylum Streptophyta; class Magnoliopsida; order Malpighiales; family Erythroxylaceae; genus Erythroxylum; species Erythroxylum echinodendron. The sequence continues at coordinate 42,665 of JANZXR010009007.1, forward strand.
TTGAGAAGCTTGTTGAAGGAAAAAGTGAAGAATTGGGACAACTTACTTGCACATGCCAAATTTGTTTACAACAATTCAAAGGGTAAATCTACAAATTTTACTCCTTTTGAATTAGTTTATGGAGCCAACCCACTTGTTCCTCTTGATTTGAGTTCAGCCCATTCTAACATTCCATTCAATACAAAGGCCGAGGATAGAGCATTAGAGATAGTCAAACTTCATGCTAAAGCCAAAGCTCACATTGAGAAGAAAAATGAGACCTACAGGAAGCAAGCCAAGTTGAAGACGGTTGTGGAGTTCAAAGAAGGTGATCTTGTTTGGATACACTTGAGAAAGGATAGATTTCCTTCTAAAAGGAAAAACAAGCTAATGCCTAGAGTCGAAGGCCCTTTCAAAATCCTCAATAAAGTTAATCAAAATGCATACAAGATAGAATTACCAAACACTTATAAGATTTCAAATACTTTTAATGTTTGTGATTTGACCAAGTATGTAGAGGATACTATGAATTTCGATCCGGGTCAAAATTTTTCCCAAGAGGAAAGCTTTGAAGGAGGAGGGAATGATGGAGGTCCATCAAATGAAGATAATGATGATAGTGATTCGGTTGGAGAAGAGGAGATTGAGGAAGAGCCAAATTTACCAAATTTAAACCTAAAGTTACAGATTTTACTCAAGTCTTTTGGGACTCACAAATGCATGATTTTTGAAGCCCATTCTCCTGATTTGATTTTGGTAGAAAACCCAACTTATGTTGCGCTCTTTGATGATATTTGAAGCCCAAGATCTCAGCCCAAGTGCAGCTCAATTTCGGCTGAAGATATTTGGTGAATAAAAAGCATTAATCTTGTTTTATTTGTCCTTTATGAGACTTAAGTTACCAGCTCAATTTTTATTACTTAGTTTCCTTAATTATGTCATTTTATTGTTGTTTTAGTGGATGAAGAGAAACCGACATGTGGTTCTTCTTCATGACCATTCATTTGGTTTTATTTCCTTATATATTGCATTGTAAAAACTATCATTTGATTAAGATCATTTTATCAAATTGAGAGAGAATTTGCATTTGCAATTCAATGTTATCATTTGGGTTTTATTAGTTTCCAAAAACTAAAGGGTTTTGTTTGTTTTCAAAACCAATAGGTTGCACCCATTTAGCTTGCCAACCGAATTCCACAATTCCAGCTTTCCATTTCCAGAACGTCTTTTTTAAGAAAATTCGTATCTTTTTTTCTCTCATCAGATCGAGAAACTTCCTTCATCAATGTTGTATTTCATTTCTTGAAATTCAATTTAGCCTTAAAAACCACCCTCAAATTCCTAGCAGTTTGTCCAGAAATGCACTTTGAAATTGCCAAATTGTTAAGCTCGCAATTTCAGCACTTTCCTAATCTAGAGCCAATCTATCAAAAATATTCATAATTTTTTCTCTAGAAGTCAAATGGCCACAATTCCTTCACCAAAGTTGTATTTCACATCTTGAACTTCAATTTGAAATCAAATTTCATCCCATTTGATCTAGCCAATCGTCCAGAACATGAGTTAGAAATTGACTATTTTGTTTTCACGCGATCAAGCCAAAACTATCCAATTTTCAAATCCCCACCACCAGCATATTCACCACCACGCCATCACTATTGGCTATGCTACCAAGAAGAGAATATTGGTTTGCATGGCTACACTGATGTTGATTGGGGTGGTGATCATGATTCATGCAAATCTACATCTGGCTATGTCTTCATGCTAAATAATGGGGCTATTTCTTGGAGTAGCAAGAAACAAACTTGCACAACATTGTCAATAATGAAGGTTGAATTTATTTCCAGTTCCTTGACTGTGCAAGAGGCCTTGTGGCTTGGAAATTTTATTCAGCACTTAGGGTCAATTGTGTCTTTATAAAGGCCCATAACTATCTATTGTGATAGTATGGCAGTGACAGGACGTCGTTTAGTCCTACAAATTAAACCTTAAAATTCTACACACATAGTGTAGGCAAGTACGGTATTGATCCCACAAAGAACTATAAAATAAGCACTAATTTTCTTTTCAAGCAAGCAAGAGTGTTTAAAAGCAAGAATGCAAGTGAATTAACT
>JANZXR010009038.1:0-16498 GCA_027575705.1 Erythroxylum echinodendron
ATACCCTCAATTTCCTCTCATGCATTTATTCCATAAGCTATTATGCTTAAGTTAATGGAAAAAATTTTCAGGGGGCCAACACACACACACATGGTTTAAATGCACACATATGTTCATTCCATGCACACAAATATGTCCATTTTTCTACGTGCAACATTCTCATCTCACCATGCATGCTTCACGTTAATTCCATTCTCACAGCCATGCACACATATTCCTACTCCAAGCCACGTGCATTAATATATATGTTTAATCATTCACGCTAAGTCATGAAATACCAACATTCATTCTCTCATTTTTCCAGCTACTTACTCCACGATTGTCTTCATCACCATGCATGCTTAATGTTCTTCTCATCTAGCCATGTTTCATAATTTCTCATCAATCCAAAAGTTTTCTTCACATTTATCAATTCACTATGTATGCTTTACGTTTCACCTAGCAATTGCCTTAAAAATGTCATGGTTGTGACATTTAGGTCACGACCGTGCATGGTATTTAATATGCACTACTGTGAGTTATAAGTCACACCCGTGATTTACATGCGACGGTCATGACATATTGTAACATCCCGTTACCCATATGGAGGTTAGAATAGTAAATATGAGAGATTATTAAGAAATTAAAAAATGCATTTCATGCTCATGCATTATATGATATGCACCTACATCTTAATATTGAATTTTTTACACATGAAAATAATTGTAGATGCATTCATTGACAATTTATGGGTATAATTGATTTATATATGTGGAAGGTGGTTATTATTGAGAATTGTGGTTTTTATATGTTGAAAACTGATTTGGAAAGTGTATTTAGTGATTTAGAATTTTTGGTAAATTTTAGGAAAATTTCTGAAATTTTAGGAAATTTTTGGACTAGAAAAAAAACCAAGTGGTAAGACAATCGATAAATGGAAGTAGAATTAAGAGTTAAATGAAAGTGGAAATTTTTATAAATTTCTTTGGGATTTAATGACTTATTTCTTCGGATTTAATGACTTATTTCAATGAAAATTGGGAGACAATTGGAGTAGAAATTGGATTTGATTAGACTAGTTAAATTAAAGAACCTAGTTTAAAGTTATAAGAATTGGACATGTGGCAAGTGATAAGTGTCACTTGCCAAGCCATGTCTTAAGATCACTATTCTTTTAATTTTAAAGACCCTCCTTATTTTGTCTCTCACGATGCTTTTAATTTAAAATACCATTAGGTGTTTTGTTCTTGTTTTCTTCTTCTTCTTTTACATGACTTCTCCATTTTCTTCAAGCTTCTACACCTTCTTCATGAATTTTGTTGCCAACCTTCACCAACTTTGAACCTAGCCCTCTTTTCTTTCATTTGCTACTCTCATCTTGCTCTCTTCTTCATTTCTCACTAAAGACCCAACTTCCCAACCTCCATGATGATGTACGTGAGTGACATGGGAAGTTAGGTCTTCTTGATGTGTTTGAAGACATTGAAGAGAAATTAAGTAAGTAGCTTCTTAATCTTCATGGTTTTGCTAAATGAAGCATTTATGATGATAGTTTAGTGTTTAATGATCATGATAGAGGTGTTGAGATATGTGTAATGTTGATGTTGCAGTAAATAGATGTATGTTTTGTTTTAATGTATTAATGGTATTTATGAGCTGTTTTAAGCAAGGATTGAGAGGGTAAATGGTTATGAAGAAGGTGCTGGAAAATGATAGTTATAACAGTTCCACTGATTAAGCTTCTATCTTTTAGCCATAACTTGTTCTGTAGTTATCCAAATGAGATTATTCTTGATCTGAATTAAACTAGATACATATGGCTATATTTTTTATAAAGACCCCAAATTTCAATTCTGTCTTCAAGATTCTCAAAAATTGATATGAAGTTGAGAACTAGGTGTAGTAAATTTGTGGATGAATGTATATTTTATGTCCTGTTCTGTGAATATGAAAACCATAACTGATGAGTTGTATGTAGATGTTATGAATTATGAATTAAGGGTTTAATGAAACTGAAAGTTAGGCTAACCAAGATATTGAGTTATGTCTTGAATTTAGATGAATTAAGATGATAATTAAAAGTGAAATAAAGAATGAGAATTGGAGTTGAATATGTGTAAGAATTTGGAGTTGAAAGTGTATAAGAATATGTTCTGTTTTGATGCTTGTGATCAATCTTGGAATTTAATTTTTATGTGAACAATATTAAGCTGAAATGGAGTTATGAATGAAGAGGAAATGATGGTGTATTAATCTAGGAAAGATAGACTAAGCAATAGAGGTGAACTAGGATGAAAATGATGATGAAGTGTGCTGGAAATTGTTGATGGAGTGTTTTACTAGACAGGCATTAGTATTTTGACCATAATGTGATCTGTGAATATCCAAATTAGATGGATTTTGATCTATAGTAAACTAGAAGCATATGGATACGATTTTTATGAAGAAATTAAATTTGAATTCTATCCTTACGGGTCCTAAAATTTAGCTTGAAGTGAGTTCTGGAATAGGTTACAGCACTACCCTTGACTGAAATCGTGTCCTATTTTTATCGAATAAACTATATTTATAGAGGCCGAATTAGACAAATTTGTCTTCAAAAAGATGTAACTCATTCTCTTATATTTCAATTGGTATCAAGTTTGTAATTTTTGGATATTGGAGTTGAGAGATATGAGTTGCACAATTTGACAGCATGATCATGTCCTATCCAAAGTGTCAAATGCATTCAGTTTGTGGTATTTTGAGCATAACTCATATAATAATGAACAAAATTGAATTATATTTGTGTCATTAGAAACTTAAAACAATGGGGAACATTTTTATAGAGAAAGTATTGTCAAATTACTTCATTTTCATTGTCATAATGATCATGTAAAGTTGACCCGAAAGTCTGTTTTTAGAGAAATCTTTAATGATGAAATGAGTTATGAATTTCGATTTTAATGGTTTTATTATGGTATGAACCATAAATATAAATGATAATTACGTGAGTTTGGATATATGAATGTTTACACGATAAGAATAATAAAGCGATAACCAGGATTATCGTGAACATGTATTGTGCATACTTCATATACAAACATGTTCATTAATAAACACTTATAATTATGCCAAATTGTGATATCTGTATATTGTTTGATATAGAGGAGCAACTAGAACGTCAACATTCAGACGTTGCCAAAACTTCCTGGAATTAGCTTCAGGAATGACCTATGAGTAACCTAGATGATCTCACTCAATTAATTGTTTGTGTTAGATTATGTTTGAATTATCTTATGAATGTGAAATTGATTGTGTTGATTCCGGACAATTGGTTTTCTGAGGAGTTCTATATTCGGGACTATATTGGAAGTGATACTTGAATGTGAATATGACTAACTATTTGTTCTCAACTTCAATGTTAAATGCCATACTAAAAGTCTGATGACAAATGTGAATAAGAAAGAGTGTTAATATGACTGAATTAGTGTAATCATTGAATATGTATGATGTATTTCATTACATAAATGCATGAAAGATAATGGCGGTTGTGACCAGAGTTGCCAGTAAAATAGCTTAAAGCTTAGAATTTGATAAGAGCCTTTGGCTCAATTTTGCATATACCCAGTATCCATTAAGGGATATGGGACATTAACTGATACAGCTCGTTATCCACAAAGGGATATGAGCTAGTAAAAAGACACTTGGTTACAACAAAGTAACAAATCAAACTGAGTCATGTGCATTGCATTTATATTTGATATATGTATTTTACATGAACGAAATGACCATTATGATTGTTCTAAAAGTGAAAGGTGATATTTTATGAATATGTAAAGATGTGAAAAATATGTTATGTGTATTGACATGATGCATGAATTGAGTGAACCATCAATGATGGTTACCTCATTGAGTTCACAAGAAGTGTAGACTTGTACTTTTGGGAAAAAGAAGAAATGGCTCAAAGGCTAATCAGCTGGGGTTGGAAAGATTAGATAAATTTTTTGTGTAATTTCCTCTTTCATGTAGCATTTTTTGTATTAGGCTATGATGACGTACATATATGGATGTTTGAAAGATACATTGTATAACGTTCAGTTTTGTGGATTAAATGAGGGAAATTTTGGTTTTAAAATATTGTGACTTTCTTCATTATGTTTTATAAGAGAACTAAAGATAGATGATGCCATGTTAAATTAGCGTGGTGATTTAACGTAGCGCACCATTATAATAGGTTATGTACTATAATGTCTACAGGGTATTCTGGTATACACCCCATGGTAACCGGACGCTACATTGGGTGTTATCAGAGCATAGTTTGGCATTCATAGAGATATATAGGAATGTTAAGCATGAAATATCATGAGAAATGCGGATAATGATTAGAGTTCTTATTTATTATAGGTCATCTGCCATAGGTGAACAAGTGGGACAGTCAGTTAACCTAAGATTTGTAGGAGCTAGTAGGGAGTCTTTGGTACCCCGACAAGAGGAGATGCCTCCTAGAGTTCCCGAGAGAAGGTAGAAGAGGTATGATAGGCTGTGGAAGCAAGGGATTGTGGATTTCTATGGCAGTACAGACCCTGCTGAGGCCGAGATATGCTTAAAAAGGATGGAAAGAGTTTTTGATCAGATGGACTGCTAGCCAGACGAGAGGTTCGATTATACAATATCCTTACTGCAGGGCCCAGCTTATCAGTGGTAGAAGACTATCCCATGCAGTACTACCAGGCCTTGCAACTTGAACTAGGAAGACTTTCTGAGGTCTTTAAGGAGAATTACATGCCCAAGATCTACTTGGACAGGAAGGTGAAAGAGTTCATGGATTTGAAGTATGGTAGGATGTCAGTAGTAGAATATGAGATCCGGTTCAATGAGTTGATAGGATATGCTACTGTTTTGATTCCTACCACAGAAGATAATTGTAGGAGATTCCAAGATGGGTTGAACATGGAGATCAGGACAAGATTAATGATCTCCAACCTGAGTAGTTTCACCAAGTTGAAAGCTGCTTCGATCAGAATTGAGCAACTACTACGAGAGAGACAAGTAGAGTCTAGGCAAGGGTCTAGATTAAAGAGGTCCAGTGAGATTCAGAGTGGTTCTGGTAGAAGATTTAGTAAGCACCAGATCCGAGTTTTCAGACCACCGGCTGGATCAAGATAGTCTGTGTTGGCCCCTGAGATTTTTTTGTTGAATTAAGCATGAGAGTTTATAAAATAAACATAGAATTTGAATTTTTTTTCCTTAGAATGAATTATGAGGTCATGATAGAATTGTTATTGGAGTTTAATTATTTATTCAAGAGTTAGTAGGATTTTATTACATTGGCTAATTAAATTAAAGTAGTAAGGGTGTATGAGGGCAATTTTGGCATGTTACTATATTTAAGAGGCATAAAGCATTAAAGGAAGGGTAAAGTGAACTTTTAGCATTCATTAAGGGTAAAATGGGAAGAGGAATTGTTGTCTTGTTATTTTAGAAGACTGAAAAATGAAAATGGGAGAAAAAAGAAGAGAAAAACAAAAAGAAAGAAAGAAAGGAGAGAGAGAGTCATTCTTTAGAGAAGAAGGAAGAAGATAAGTTAGGTTTCATCTTTTCTTAGTCTTCAAGAGTGATTTTGAGGTTGTTCAAGAAGAGAAAAAGAAAGAGGAAGAGAAGAGCTTCCATTTGAGCTAAAAATCTTGTTATTCGGAGAAGATTTAAGGTAAGTTCATCCCTAATCCTTTAGATTTTGGAAGGGTTTTGGTTCATGAAGCTTAGGAAATGCATGGGATTAAGTATTCTAGAATCAATTTTTAGTGAATGTGCTTTTTGAGTTCTCAATTGGAAGTCCTATTGAATTGAGATTTTTGCCATTATTGAAGGAAATCTAGAGGAGAGGCAAGAGGAGCAAGAAGAGAGGCATCTTTGAGCAAATTTTAAGCAAGGAAATTCAAGGTGGGTTACTTGTTTATATTTAAGTAAACGAGCCATGAGAAATTTTCCAAATCAATAAAGTTAAATGATTTCAATTGCTTTATAAATTTTGCATTTATTTCTTCTTGAATGATTTAAAAAATCGCTACATGTTTGATACATGAATCTTGATGATGATTTGCGAAATGATGATGGAAATTGTATTTGAAAAATATCATGCTTATGGAAATCATGTTTTCAAAAATTGCCATTTTGGGGCAACAAGTTTACAAGTTATGAAATACATGTTATGTGGGTTTGGTTTGGTCCATTTTGTATGTCAAGTGCACTTTGACTAAAGGCTTCTCCTGCCTGCCTGTAAGTGGCACGGAGCTCCTTCAGGGACTCCCTCATATTTACCACTATGCAAAAGCTACTATGTGGGATTGTGTTAGTTCGTTCTGTTCACGACTACATAGGACCATTTCATGGGAATGTGTTAGCTCCTTCTATTTATAGACCTCCCAAACCATTTTGATACGCTTATGTGTTGACAAGTTTTTTGAATGCATGATTTGGGATGCCTATAAAGTGCTTGATAAATTAAGAATTTGGAAATATGTGTTTTATGATGCATTGTGAATTTTATAATGGTTTTGCTTGTTACCAGTTATAAACTTATTACCAACGAGCTTCTAGCTAACCCCCCATTCCTCCCCATCTTCAGGTGACAAGCAAGAGATCGAGTGATCGAGAGTCAAGGCATCACTCCGAATCTGCATACTTTTGTTTTTAAGTTAGTTTTTGTAAAACAAGGCTTTAGTTGCATTTTGAGCAATTCTACTTTGTGTGAATTATGTATTTTTAGAATATGACGTATTATGGCTTGAAATACCCATTAAATCTTTGTAAAACTCTTATCTTTTGATGATAATGAAATATGATTGTGCTTTTGCTCATGACTCTTAAAGTATGTAGATTGCATTTTCAAGCATTCATAAGGGTAAAATTTTATATTCTGACTTCAAGGGAAAAACTGTATTAATATAGGCTGATTTGGACAATGTTGTCTTCTTGAAGTTGTAGTTTATCCTTTTATTTTTCTAATGATATAAAGTTTGTAATTTTTTGACATTGGAGTTGAGAGATATGCTTCTTACAAGTTAGTGATACTGTATAAAGTGCATAATGGAGACATTATAGCTTTTCTTTACTTGAGTTAACAGAAAATGAGTTCTATAGTGTTTTGAAATGGACGAATTAGTGTCATAAGTTAGAGATGAAATGAAGGTGATAAAGGGAGATGAATGTGTGCTGAATTATTGAAGAAAGTATTGACATGGTTGATTTTGTATTTGTGTAAATATTTACCCTCTAGATGACAAAATCTCTCTTTAGAGTCCTCACAGAAGTTGTAGATCTAGAAGTCCTCTTTGAAACCACCCTAGAATGTCCTTAATCTAAAATCCGTAGTGAAAATTATGCCTATTGTCCTAAACCATGTATACTTATAAAATTATGGGCTTATCAATGCTTCTCTATCATACATTTAGGCTTGAATGGAACTTGAAATGTACTTAGTTTGTTACGAAAATAAGAGATAAATTGAGTGATATGTTTAGGGTGATGATCGAGGATATGAACATAAGAATGGATTATCGTTTATCAAGTGCTCAATTATCGAATTGTAGGATGTTATGAGAATGAAGATAAACTTTGGTTGACTAATAAGGTTCCATTATAAGAACCCTACAGAGTGTTAAGCACACATTTTAAAGCACGAGTTAAACTCTGAAAATGAGGTCTAACAGTCTGGATTTAGACAAAGGGTGATTTTGTACAGTTTAGCAGTGGAAGTGGTTCATTGTAGAGTCAGTTACCCCCTTGTGAACACTGTGGGAAAAAACTCAGTGGTGAGTGCTAGACATTATCAGGAGCCTATATTCGATTTCATTCTCTAGATCACAGAATTAAAGATTGTCCTGTTGTTGCTGGAGCTCAGTCAGGTATGAAAGTGGGATCTGTTAGTGAAGCTACAATCCAGTAGAGTTGAGGTAGTGGGACTGGACAGAGAGTCCGTGGTAGAGGCAAAGTGAACACAAGGATTCCTTCTCTCAAGACCGAGGTACGGAGCAACTGACCGCAATCTCAGGCCCGAGTTTATGTCATGATTAGGTAGGAGGCTCAAAATTCTCCTGATGTCGTGGTAGGTGCACTACTTATTTCTGATCATGAAGCATTTGCAATGCTAAATCTAATATCTAAGCATTCTTTCATCACACCGCATCTAACATCTAGGCTGCATTGTGATAGAAATTTACTACAGTATGGAATAAAGGTGAGTACACCAATAGGTAGTACTATAGTTATAGGCGAGGTCTGTAAGAGGTGTTTGATTCAAATTGATCAAGCAGAATTAGAGGTAGATCTGATTATATTACAGCTGAGAGAGATAGATATTATCCTAGATATGGATTAGCTCATTGCTCATAGGGCTATCATGAACTGCTATACTAAGGAGGTAGTACTAGAATCTCCTGGTCAGCCGAGAGTGGTTTTCAAAGCAATTACTCAAGCAGTACCAGCCAGGTTGATATCATTTATAAGTGCTTTGAGGTTGATGCGAGGAGGATGTGAGGCTTATCTAGCCCAAGTCATCGATACTAGAGCTGAGCAGAATATGCAAGACATTCTTGTAGTTCGACAATTCCTAGATGTGTTTCCCACCAAATTACCTGGCTTACCTCTAGATCAGGAAGATTAGTTCCAGGTGCTGCTCCTATATATATTCCTCCATATAGGATGGCACCTATAAAACTGAAAGAGTTGAAGGCTCAACTACAGGAGTTACTAGAAAAGGGTTTCATTAGACTCAGTGTTTCACCTTGGGGAGCTCCAGTTTTGTTTGTAAAGAAGAAAGATGGGACTTTTAGGTTATGCATTGATTATAGGCAACTGAATCGGGTGACAGTGAAGAACAAGTACCTATTACCTAGAATTCATGATTTGCTTGATCAGTTGTAGGGAGCTTAGGTATTCACTAAGCTGGATTTGAGATCGGGGTATTATCAGTTGAAGATAACAAAGGCTGATATACCTAAAAGTGCATTCAGGAGTAGGTATGGGCACTTCATATTTTCAGTAATGCCGTTTAGGTCAACTAATGCCCCGGCAGCATTTATGGCCTTGATGAATAAGGTGTTTTAGCCCTACTTTGACCATATTGTGATAATGTTTATCGATGATATTTTGGTGTATTCGAAGAGCAGAGAAGAATATGCTAGCATCTAAGAGTAATTTTACAGATCATGAGAGAGAAACAGCTGTATGCCAAATTTAGTAAGTATGAATTTTGACTGGATCAAGTAGTGTTTTTAGGGCATATAGTGATTGGACAAGGCATACAAGTGGATCCAAAGAAGATACAAGCAGTAATGAATTGGGAAGCTCCAAATAATATGTCTAAAATTCGAAGCTTCCTACAATTGACTGGATATTACCGGAAGTTTGTCAAGGGGTTTTCTTTTATCTCAACCCCTCTGACAAAAATTCCGAGGAAGAATGTAGTATTTAGATGGGAATGAGGAATGTCAGAAGAGCTTTGAGGAGCTAAAGCATCGGTTGACTACAACACCTATGTTGACTATTCCATCGAGGACCGGAAGATATGTGGTATATAGTGATGCTTCGCATTAAGGATTGGGATGTGTATTGATGCAGTATGGCAAGGTGATCCCCTATGCATTGAGACAACTAAGGTCTAACGAGATTAACTATTCGGTATATGATTTAGAGCTTACTGCAGTGGTCTTTTCTCTAAAGATATGGAGACACTATTTGTATGGAGAGACATTCCAGATATACACAGATCATAAGAGTTTGAGGTATCTGTTGAGTCAGAAGGAATTAAACATGAGGCAGAGGAGATGGATAGAGTTGTTGAAAGAATATGATTGCATGATTAAGTATCATCCAGGAAAAGCTAATGTGGTGGCTGATGATTTGAGTAGGAAGTTGAACACTAGTGTAGCTCAAATTCAGTTATTGAGGTTACCGAGCTTAATTCACTTGAGAGCTCTGAATGTGGAATTAAATCTAGAACAAAATAAGGCATTAATTGCTACATTGAATTTAAGGCTAATGTTATATGATAGAATTAGAAAATTCTAGAGGAAAGATCCAGATATGGTGAAGCTTATAGAGAAACTGAAGATGAATCTGGATTCTAACTTTGAGTTGAGAGATGAGACACTGTGGTTGAAGCAGAGGCTGTGTGTGCCGAGTGTGGATGATATGAGAAAGGAAATTCTCAAGGAAGCTCATATAGCCACCTATGTTATGCATCCTGGTACTACCAAGATGTATAACACGTTGAAGCAGCATTTCTAGTGACTCGGAATGAAAAAGCAAGTGGCAGAGTATATTTCTAGGTGTATGATATGCCAGCAGGTTAAGGCTGAGCATCAGGCTCCAGTAGGGAAGCTACATTCGTTGCCTATTCTAGAGTAGAAATAGGAACGAATTACCATGGACTTGATTATAGGATTGCCAAGAACTCCGAGGCAGAACGATGCTATATGGGTCATAGTAGACCGACTGACTAAGTCGACCCATTTCTTACCAGTGAGAGAGAATAATCTACTAGATCAATTATCTCGGAGATATGTGAATGAAGTGGTCAGAATACATAGGGTTCCAATGTCTATTGTATCAGACACGGATCCCAAATTTACTTCAAGATTCTAGAAAAGCTTGCAATCTGCTATGGGTACAAAGTTGAACTTCAGCACTGCATTTCATCCTCAAACAGATGGATAGAGTGAGAGGACAATTAAGATTATTGAGGATATGCTTAGAGTGTGTGTATTGGAGTTTCAGGGAGCTTAGGATTAGTATATAGCATTGATAGAATTTCTATATAATAATCACTACCACAGTAGTATCGGAATGGCACCATATGAGGCGTTGTATGGCAGAAAGTGTCGATCGCCTCTGTATTAGGATGAAAAGGTCTTAAGAATGGTTGAAGGCCCAGAATTGAAACAAGATACTGTGGACAAGGTGAAATTAATCCAAAGCTGAATTAAAGCGGCTCAAGATAGACAAAAGAGTTATGTGGATCAACATCGAAGGGACATGGAATACAGTGTGGGAGACAGAGTATGTTTTAGAGTGTCACCTTGGAGAGGAGTTTTGAGATTCGGTGAAAAGGAAAAGTTGAGTCTAAGGTACGTTGATCCTTATGAAATCACTGAGAGGATAAGACCTTTGGCATATAAGTTAGCTTTACCGAATGAGATGTCTCAATTACATAATGTGTTTCATGTGAGTATGCTCTAAAGATACCGATTTGTTCCAACACATATGATACCGGCTCAAGAGATTGAGGTTGCTAGTAACTTAAGCTATGTTGAGTAGCCGATTAAGATAGTAGGATCCCAGATCAAGAAGTTGAGGAACCAAGTCATTTTATTGGTGAAAGACCTTTGGAGGAATCACTCAACTGAGGAAGCAACTTAGGAAATAAAAGAGCATATGAGGAGGTAATATTCCCACCTATTCGAAAAATCAAGTAAGAATTTTGAGGACAAAATTTCTTTCAAGGAGGGGAGAATTGCCACATCCGGTTACCCATGTAGAGGCTAGAATAGTAAATATGAGAGATTATTAAGAAAATAGAAAATTCATTTCATGCTCATGCATTATATAATATGCACCTATACGTGAATATTGAATTTTTTGCATATGAAAATAATTGTACATGCATTCATTGATAATTTCTGGGTATAATTGATTTATTTATATGAAAGGTGATTTTTATTGAGAATTGTGGTTTTTATATGTTAAAAACTAATTTTGAGAGTGTATTTAGTGATTTAGAATTTTTTATGAATTTTAGAAAAATTTCTAAAATTTTGGAAAATTTTTGGACTAGGAAAATGTCAACTGGCAAGATAATCGATAAATGGAAGTAGAATTAAGAGTCAAATGATAGTGGAAATTTTTATAAATGACCTTGGGATTTAGTGACTTATGTCACTAATTAAGCTTCTGTCTTTTAGCCATAACTTGTTCTGTAGTTATCAAATGAGACGATTATTGATCTGGATTAAACTAGAGACATATCGCTATATTTTTCATGATCACACCAAATTTGAATTTTATCATTAAGAGTCTCAAAAATTGACATGAACTTGAGAACTGAGTGCAATAAATTGGTGGATGAATGTATATGTTTGTGTCCTGTTTTCTGAATATGAAAACCATCAGTGATGAGTTGTATGTAAATGTTATGAATTATGAATTAAGGGTTTAATGAAAGTGAAATTTAGGGTAACCAATATATTGAGTTAAGTCTTGAATTTAGATGAATTAAGATGATAATTAAAAGTGAAATAAAGAATGAGAATTGGAGTTGAATATGTATAGGAATTTGGAGTTGAAAATGTATAAGAATATATTCTATTTTGATGTTTGTGATCAATCTTGGAATTTAATTTTTGTGTGAACAATATAGAGGTAAAATGGATTTATGAATGAACAGGAAATGATGTCATATTAAGCTAGGAAGGATAGACTAACCAATAGAGGTGAACTAGGATGAAAATGATGATGAAGTGTGCTGGAAATTGTTGATGGAGTGTTTTACTGGACAATTATTAGTATTTTGTCCACAACGTGATCTGTGAATATCGAAATAGATGGATTTTGATTTATAGTAATTGAGCTTGAAGTGAGTTCTGGATTAGGTTGCGGCACTACCCTTGACTAAAATTGTGTCCTATTTTATCGAATAAACTGTATTTATAGAGTCCGAATTAGACAAATGTGTCTTCATAAAAGTTGTAATTTATTCTCTTATCTTTCAATTGGTATTAATTTTGTAATTTTTGGATATTTTAGTTGAGAGATATGAGTTGTACAATTTGACATCATGATCATGTCCTAGCCAAAGTGTCAAATGTACTCAGTCTATGGTAGTTTGAGCATAATGTATAGAATAATGATCCAAATTGAATGATCTTGGTTTCATTAGAAACTTAAAACAACGGGAAACATTTTTCTAGAAGAAATTATTGCCAAATTATTTCATTTTCATTGTCATAATGATCATGGAAAGTTGACCCCAAAGTTTGTTTTTAGAGAAATCAGGAATGATGAAATGAGTTATGAATTTCGATTTTATGGTTTTATTGAGGTATGAACCATGAGTATAAATGATTCTTGTATGAGTTTGAATATATGAATGTTTACATAACAAGAATAATAGAGCGATACCTGGGATTGTCATGAGCATGCATTGTGTATACTTCATATACACACATGTGCATTAATAAACACTAATAATTGTTCCAAATCGTGATATGTGTATATTGTGTGATACAGAGGACCAACTGGAACATCAACATCCAAACATTGCCAGAACTTCCAAGCATTAGCTTCAGGAACAACCTGTAAGTGACCTAGACTGTCTCACTCAATTAATTGTTTGTGTTAGATTATGTTTGAATTACCTTATGAATGTGAAATTAATTGTGTTGATTCCAGACAATTGGTTGTCCAAGAAGTTCTATATTCAGGACTGTATTAGAAGTACCACTTGAATGTGAATATGACTAACTATTTGTTCTCAACTTCAATGATAAATGCCCGATTTAAAGTCCGATGACAAATGTGAATAAGAAAGAGTGTGAATGTGACTGAATAAGTGTAATCATTGAATATGTATGATGCATTTCATTACATGAATGCATGAAAGATAATAGCGATTATAACCGCATCGTCAATAAAAGAGCTTAAAGCTTAGAACGTGATAAGAGCTTCGGATCAGTTGTGCATATACCCAGTATCCACTAAGGGATGTGGGAAATTAACTGATACAGCTCGGTATCTACAAAGGGATATGAGCTAGTAAAAAGATACTTGGTCACAACAAAGTAACAAATCAAACTGAGTCATATGCATTGCATTTATATTTGATATGTGTATTTTGCATCAACGAAAAGACCATTATAATTGTTCTAAAAGTGAAAGGTGATATTTTATGAATATGCAAAGATGTGAAAAATATGTTATGTGTATTGATGTGATGCATGAATTGAGTAAGCCATCGATGATGATTACCTCTTGAATTCACAAAACTCATCAAAACTGTAGCTACTAAGAGACGCTTCAAGCAGTGTAGACGTGTACTTTCGGGAAAAAGAAGAAATGGCTCAAAGGTCAATCAGCTGGTGTTGGAAAGATTAGATAGACTTTTTGTGTAATTTCCTCTTTCATGTAGCATATTTTGTATTAGGCTATGATGATGTACATGTATGGATGTTTAAAAGATACATTGTATAACGCTCGGTTTTGTGGATGAAATGAGGAAAATTTTGATTTTAAAATATTGTGACTATCTTCATAATGTTTTATAAGAGAACTAAAGATAGATGATGCCATGTTAAATGAGTGTGGTGATTGAATGTATCACATCATTATCATAGTTTATGTACTGGAATGTCTGCAGGGTGTTTTGGTATGCACCCTATAGTAACAGAGCGCTTCATTGAGTGATATTATGGTTTGGCATCCATAGGGATATATAGGAATGTTAAGCATGAAATATCGTGAGAAATGCAGATAATTGTTGGAGTTCTTGTTTATTATAGGTTATCCACCATAGGTGAACAAGTGGGATAGTCAGCTGACCTAAGATCTATAGGAGCCAGTAGGGAGTCTTTAGTACCTCAACCAGAGGAGATGCCTCCTAGGGTTCCCGAGAGAAGGGAGAGGAGGTATGATAGGCTGCAGAAGCAAAGGGTTGTGGATTTCTATAGTAGCACAGACCCTGCTGAGGTCGAGAGATGGTTAGAAAGGATAGAAAGAGTTTTTGATCAGATGGATTGTGAGCTAAACAAGAGGTTTGACTATGTAGTGTCCTTACTGCAGGGCCCAGCTTATCAGTAGCGGAAGATTGTCCCAGGCAGTACTACTAGGCTTTGCAACTTGAACTAGGAAGACTTTCTTAGGTCTTCAAGGAAAATTACATGATCAAGATCTACTTGGACAGGAAGATGAAAGAGTTCCTGGATTTGAAGCAGGGTAGGATGTCAGTGGCAGAATATAAGATCCGGTTCAGTTAGTTGATGGGATATGCTACTGTTTTGATTCCTACGAAAGAAGATAAGTGAAGGAGATTCAAAGATGAGCTGAACATGGAGATCAGGACAAGATTAACTATCTCCAACCTGTTAGTTTTACCGAGTTGAGAGCTGCTTCGATCAGAATTGATCAGCTACTGAGAGAGGGACAGGTAGAGTCTAGGCAAGGGTCTAGATTAAAGAGGTCCAGTGAGATTCAAAGTGGTTCTGGCAGAAGATTCAGGAAGAACCAGAACTAGGCTTTCAGACCACTGACTGGATCAAGACAATCTTGATTTAGACAAAAGGGTGGTTTTGTAAAGTTTAGCAGTGGAAGAGATTCAGTGCAGACTCAGTTATCTCATTGTGAGCACTATAGGAAAAAGCACGGTGGTGAGTACTGGACATGATCAGGAGCCTGTTTTCGATGTGGTTCTCTAGATCATAGAATTAGAGATTGTCCTGTTGTTACTGAAGCCCAGTTAGGTATAAGAGGAGTGAAGCTACAATCCAGCAGAGTCGAGGTAGTGGTACTGGACAGAGAGGTCATAGTAAAGAAAGAGTGAGCACAGGGAGTCCTTTTGTCAAGAGTGAGGTGCAAAGCAGCAAACCGTAGTTTCAGGCCCAAATCTATGCCATGACTAGGCAGGAGGCTCAGGATTCTTCGGATATTGTTGCAAGTGCGATACTTATTTATGATCATGAAGCATTTAATTACTAGATCCAAGATAGTCCACCGATTGTTATTTGTTTTCTTTTGATAGTCCATTCGGTATTCACTATTTTATTATTGCTTTAATACTTATGTTGATAGTAACATATGATTAAAGTGTTTAATGATGATGAATGTTGTGATATCTGTGATGGGCTGATCTTTTTTCTTGAGAATTAATGTAGCTATTTAGTTAAATTTTCATGATTGGGTTACGGATCTGTTGTCTTATTTATTATTGTGATTTCTGAATTGAATGGATGTAATAGAATGACCACACTTTGCATTATTTTAGTATTAACTGAAGATTCAAGGGATGATGTAGCGCCCTCTTACCGCAGTGTATACACCGAGACGCCCGTAGGTCATTCCGATACATATCCTACGATAAGGGTGAGCTACGAAAAATCACTACAATACTTCACATGGCATCATAATAATCATGCATCAATATACAAAACACTACCTTTTGAAACCATAAACTTTCCTCATTGCATTTCATCAAAATCAAAAATTTACATATCTGTTATAGTTCACTGTTTGTACATCACTCCAAAAGAAATCCAATACAAAAAGGCCTAACTAGGTCATTCCCCAAAAGTCCCAGTTGACCGACCTGTGAGCCATGACCTCTCTTGCTAACACGATCTACACGGCAGGAAAAATCCTTCTGGAGCTAGGAGTCTACTCTCTCGGTCCTGAAAAATAAGTTGCAATTTTGGGTATTTGCGAACTCAGTGAGGTAACCATCATCGATGGTCCACTCAATTCATGCAATATTCAAGCATAACACAGTTGTTTC
>JANZXR010009079.1:0-16492 GCA_027575705.1 Erythroxylum echinodendron
TACAATTAAAAAATTATATATAACTTAAAGTCTTAAAACAATAGATCATGAGTCTTATTTTTTTATATAACTCACTTCATCATTATAGTTCTTTTCGATGTATGATTACTTCACTCTTGAATTTCTAATAATTACATCTTATATTGTTATATGACGTTGACACAACCACTGTCATGAAAAATATTCCTCTCTTGCTATTAGTAAATAAGTTGTATAATACATGCATACAAATTTATAATCCATATAAGTAGCATATAGTTTTTATATAACTTGTCAAAAATAGGTTTTTTATTAATTTGTCTGAAAAGTCTTTAATCTCAATTTTGTAACAATTAATATTAACTATTTAATTTAAAGAATCTTTTGGTTCTATTTTTTTTCTGTTAGTTGCCCTTTCGCTAAGAATACGATGAGGTTGCACGGAAACCTATCCCTGATACCTCACTAATGACAAGCCAAATGAGTAGGTGAAATAGCTTCCTTGAGTAAAGCTAATATAATACCACTTACAACTCTTTTACTAAGATGATTCCTTTCAAAGCAATTTATGGTCACCTTCCTCCTATAATTAACTATATTCCTAATTTTTATAAGTTTGATCTACATACTTATTAAATATGTTCCGAATTTTCACTGGTTAATCTAGTATATATAGAGAATTGTTTGATAGAGACAAAAGGATTCAACTTTTAAGGGATAATCTTGAAGTAGTTTAAGCTAAAATAAAATAAAAAAGTTGATAAGCATCATAGTTAATGAAAATTTTGATATATGAATGGGTTTTCCCACGTATTCAGCCTTATAAGTAAATTCTTGTAAACGTTCAATCTTCTATGAAGCTATTTCATTGTTGTTTTTGGCTTTATAAGGTGTTGTAATGTATTAATCTCGTTGTTTATCTTTTAGACCTACCAGGTAACTCTAGGATATGTTTGGTTTTTCATGTCTCGTCTTAAAAAGAAATTAAGTGAGAATGATATGGCATAATTCTAAATAGAAGAGTTGCGATGCATCATAAAAATTGTATCATTGAAATCCCTGTACAATGAGCTAACTTGTAACTTTCTTTTGAGAATTTAAACTTGCAACTTGAAAATGCTATTTGAGAGTCCTAGGAGTCATTAGAGTATATGAAGATTACTATTTCACTTATTAACATTATTTTCATAGCGATTATGTTTTAGAAGGAACCATTGATTTTTTACATGTTAATATTGAGAACAAAGTAGTTGACATTTTCACCAAGTCACTTTATAAAAATAGATTTTTGCATGTTAAGAAAAGAGCTTGGTATATGCAAACTCTTCGATATTATTTCTGTATGAATATTCTTTGCTACTTGTCTTTGCATATCATTTAGTAGGCTCCTTCTATTATAATTCCTTAGAAACTCTCTCTTAGTTTAGTAGGTTCCTTAGAGTTTAGATGGCTCCTATTCTTTTTAGAAGGCTTCTCTCGGGTTAACATTCTAAGTGACACGTAAATAGGGAGTCATTAATGGCACCGTTTCATCCTTTTCAAAAAATGTGCACAGTCTGACAAATTTAAGTACATGTTTATCAGAAGACACACCACTAATTATACTTCCTTTTTTGGCCTATACATCTACTCATCCTCTCACGAGATTAACGCTTAAAAATCACTTAGTATATCCTAAGTAAACTTCTCTCATCTTTTATGTTATTCTCTCTGCAATCTAACTTTCTGCATTGCCTCTTGCTTTATCTCTCAAACTTCACCAAGCTCACCTGCAATGACAAGAACAAAATCAAAAGGACAGAAGAAATATTTGTCCTCAACTTCTAGCAATGGCGAAACACCTCGTCTTGAACAAACCTTTGCTTCTGATTCCTTGTCTTTGTCTCCCATAGTAGGTCCTCTAGACAATACTACCGAACTAGTCTTGGTCTCCTCAAAGCTCCAAACCTCAAAAGTACCTGGTCAGGTGACCCCAAAAGATAGGAAAAGGAAGATTTTTACTATATTATCTCTAGATTATCCTAATTTCTCTTCAGATGACAAAAAAGAAACAATAGAAAAATAATATTCTTCTGAATTAGAAGAAGAAGAAGAAAAAGGAAAAGAAAAGGGAAAAGAAAAGAAAGAATAAAGTGAAGAAGAAGAAGAAGAAGAAGAAGAAGAAGAGACTTTCAATAAGGGGGAGTTACTAAAAAAATGTGAGATTCCATTTACCTATTCTCTCCCTACCCATTCCTTCTCCAAAAACTTTCGTAATTTCTAAACCTGATCCAAACGAGAAGAAAGTGCTTGAAATGCACTGGCAATAAATGAAAATTGTTCAGATGAAGAACCTTCACAGTTGGAAAGAAGACTATAGACTAGAGGAATTGTTACAAAACAAGCTACATAAAAAGAAAGTGCTAAGGCAATGAAAGCTGAAGCCCACTATGAAATGCGGTACAAGAAGAGAAAAGTGGTTCCTGAACGCATTGTGCCTCCTCACATATTCGATGATATTGGTATTCCTATTTCTAATTTCTTGGATGATATAGTATGTGATGAATTATTCAGATGTTTTTACGAACACATGCAAAAAAAAGAAATTGATGGAAAGCTAGCCATCATATCTTAGGTGTAGGAATGTGAGATCTTGATAAAGGAGGATATCTTGGGGAACATTTTGAACATAGCTCCCAGAGGTAGGACTGACCTTCCTTGCTATAAGTGGGACATTGTTAATCTTGATTTGGGAAAGGTTGTGGACTTCATATGTCTGCATACTGAGAAAGTCCATGAAGGGAGACCCATGTGCAAAAATCTAGACCTATTGCCTAGATGTCTTGCATCAATATCGACTACTTCAATTTTTCCAAGAAGTAGCTTAGTAGAAAGATGTAGTCTCCTGGATATCTATGTAGTATACAATCTAATGAAGGAAAAAAAATGATCCTTCCAGCAATGACTCTGAAGTTTATGGTAAAAAAGGGAAGCCATAAGAATATTACTAGAGGTTTGTATTACGGAATGCTATTAACCAAGACCTTCACATGTTTTGGTGTTCCTTTTGACAATTTGATGTGGTATGAGCCTGGAAAGTTTTATTCCTCTATCCCTCCCAGAGCAAAGGTCTAAAAGAATACTAGAAATTGTAGGTCCTACTCTAAAACAACAGGCTCCTATCCCTCCTCAGGATACAAACAATATAGATATTTTACAATAGTTGAGGCACATCCGCGCTAATTAGGATCAAAAACGCTAACAAATTGACAGTCTCCAAAATCAAGCCCTGGATTTGCAAATTCTCCTTAAGAAAACTCCTCACTAACTGTGTCAATTTTTTCATCATATTTCATTCTGTTTTTCTTACTTCCTCTCCATACTTTATTTTTTTAAAATGAAAAAAGGGGAGAGTTTATGTGGATATATTTTTTTGCATATTTTTGCATATATGACGATATAGTGCTCAATGATGCCTCGATTATATATGATTGACTATGTTGTTAAACTTATGAAAATCTATGATATATAAATGATAGATTCCTTTCTTAAGAGACAGGCTCCTTTTAATTATGTTTGGACACATAAAAGTAGCAGGTATAAAAAACTAGAAAGGATAATCGAATCAATTAAATGCAGCTTTTTATTCATGTGTTATTTAGTTTTGTTGATGTTTCAAATACTTAGAGCTATTACTATGCTAAATCTTTGGCTTATGATTGATATTGTTCAATAGTTAAGATTAATTGGATCATATTTTTCTAATTAACTATGTTAGTTTAAGGATTATGATTAATGATTTGGGTGATAACTGTATAATATTTCAAAATTTAAATTGGATTTATTTCTTTGTATAATTAAAGGTCTTACTCTCAAAAGGAAATGAAATCATTAGAAATATGCTTTCTTTTTTGCAGGAACCTTCATTATAAACTTACCTTATTAGAAATGGTTTATCCAAAAGGATCCTACTAATTATGAAGGTCGTATATTAGCCTTGTGATTATTGGAAGGTTTTTGTCAAAGATGACATTGAAGTTATTCAAATTTAAATCCACTAATTGACTAAAGATGCAAGTAAAGCAACGGCTAGGTGAAGAAATTGACTATTTAAGGAATAGCAACAACACTTATGAAGCAACGAACATACTGAGACTTTCGAGACATTTGAGCAGCATCTATATTCTTGAGAGTCATATCATTCTTATCGTGCCTTAGAAGTGAAATCACTCTATCAAGAGAGAAATTGTTATTTTATTTTTCTGTGAGCTTTTAGAAGCTTGTTATACACTTTAGGTTTAGAAGGTTGTAGAACCTTGAAAAATATATCCTTGTGAGCTTAGAGAGGCTCTTTAAATTTAATACTCAGATTTTTGTAGTGAAACACTCAAGTTGTATACTTGGAGACTAGACATAAGCTTGGATTGTAAGTCGAATCAATATAAACTGATTGCGTTCTTCTTCTCTCTCTCTCATTTTATCAAGAGGCTCCTTCACTTTTATAATAGATTCCTTCTATTTTTAACTTGCTGACAGTTCCTTTCAGTTTTAACAGGCACCTTCTGTTTTTAAACTATTTTAACAGGATTCATCATTTAGTTGGCTCCATTGGTTTAAGCAGGTCCTATCCTATAAAAGGCTCCTATCACCTAACAAGCTCCTATCGTTTAAAAGACTTTATCCTCTGACAAGCTACTACTATTTTTATTCGTTAACTAAGATCTGTTTATTATGTGAATTGAAAAATCTTACAAAATTTTTATAGGTCACACATAATTTACCCCCTTTTACGTGTGCTTGCTTTATCAAACTATACCAAGGAGAGATAGTAAAATAGTTTCAATGGCTGATATTTGAAGTATAGTTTAGTTTATAATTATATTAATGATAAATATAAAATATAAATAGTGGATGTAGACTTATACCAGAGCATGTTTTCCATTGCTTTCTTATATTTTAATTTAAGTTGATTCCTATTTATATATATATATATATTTGTTTTCAATATAATCAAAACCCAAGACAAAACTAAACTAGATACTCTCTATGGGATTAGCCCTTTTTAGGAGTAGAGATTTTATTTTAAGAATAAACGACAACACACTAAGGTGCAACCATATACTACAAATTATTATAATGTATTTATCTCTAATTATGTCTTTCTAACTTAGTCTTATCCTTTTTTGATTGTGGACTTAAGAGTCACAAACAATTTGGTAAAGTAAAAACACGACTTTATATAATTTTGATGAGTTCCATATAGTGGATATAAATAAGGGATAACTTTAAAGTTGAAGTCTATGGGATAAGCATCTAAAAGTTGTACTATTATCCTATATGATGTAATTTTTACCCCTAAGATTTAAATAATTTTTTTAATTATGGTTTTTGTTAGCTTTTGATTAAATGTTAATTTTCACAATGGTAAGATTAGATATTTTTCTTCAAACAAATTATTACAATAATGATTTTATGGAATTGAATGTTCTTTAACATAAAACTAAAATTAATTTTTTTATTTTTATCATCTTGTACTTATGATGTTAATGCAAATTTCGGGATACTAGACTTGGTCATATTAGATAAGATTAAGTATATTGATTAGTTAAAGAAGGTCTTTAATAAAATCTTAATATAGTAGATTTATCTAGTTATAAATATTTTCTATCTAAAAAATTTATTAAAAAACCATTTTTAACATAGGACATAGAGATATAAATCTATTGCAGTTAATTCATTTAAAAGTTTGTGGCCTAATTAATATATTTTCAAGGCACAATGATACTTATTTCATCACTTTATCATTGATTATACCTGGTATTGTTACATATTTGATTGATCTAAAATTAGAATATCTATGTTATTTCATAATCTATATAACATTAGTCAAGAGTCAATTAGACAACATGATAAAGGTTTGGAGAACTACTTAAGCAAAGAGTATGTGTCTAATCAATTCAAAAGCCTATATGATGAAAAAGGAATAAATAGATAGATGGCGATTCAACCCCTATCTAATTGGTGTTGTACAGATAAGAGACATAACTCCTCACAAAATGGTTAGGCCTATAATGAAATTTGTAATTTTTTTTTATCATCAACTAGGTGATGCTTTATTGATAGCGAAATATGTACTTAATCGAGCTCCTATCAAATTAATTACTAATACACTATACGAATTATGAATAGGTAAGAAACCTAACTTTGTATATTTGAAAATTTTGGCTTCTACCAATATTTGTGATCCCTTACATTAATACAGGAAATTAGGTCCTAAAAAGAATAGAGGTATTTCATAGAGATATTTGAAACACTTTAAATGATATGTATTCATAGGTGAATGAGACAATAAAATTGTAACTGAATATGAATCTTAATATGTTATATTCTTATAGAATAGTTTTTCAATGGAAACAAAGATATGACAAAACTCATCTCTATATTAGATGCCAAACCAAGACGACCCTATAAGATGAGACCAATTGGATGAGACACATCCAAGTAGGATCAAGGAGATGAAGAATTAGATTATGATCAATAGTAGTTGTAGCCCAATGGGAGTTTTCTACCATTGCTTGATCTAAGTAGGACAATATGGAGATAAATAGTTTTGTTTCACAAAAGCCTCAATTATGCCAAATTGTAAATGGAATAATTCCTTAAAGAAAATTTGATGATAAATAAGAGGCCCTTATGGTTGTTTCCTAACAAGAAGATGAGCTAAAATTGTGAAAGAGATTTTATTCAATCTCAATAAAAACTAAAAATTCAACCTAATTTCTCAATATAGTGAATTTTTTGAAACTGTTTAGCCTAGTTACTGATTCAAAGTAACGAAGTTAAATAGTTAACTAAAACCAAAATCTAAAATCACTCAAATATCTTGGTACCAAGTCTCTAAATCACTAGTATTCCCAATTTATTAATTAAACATGAAATCTAAATGCTTCTTTTTAGTCCCTCTTTTTTATTTTAAATCCACTAAAACTCAACTTTAGGTATTTTATCCTTATTTTAAACTTTAAGAATTATTCCAGGAATTTTAATCTTAATGTAAGATCCTAACACCCATCCCTATGTATTCCAATCTTAAATTTGAAACCTTAAAACCAAATTCTAAGCTTTTTTTTTCTATTTCAAGCCTTAAGATTCATTTTGAGCATTTTATCTTACCTTTCAAGTTCTAAGAATTAACTTTAGGCATTTTATTTTACTTTCCAAGTCATAATACCTACAAGACTCATTTTAAGTATTTTACCTTCATTTTGAGCTCTAAGTTCCAATTCTAGAGATTTTTTCTTAATTTCAAGCCCTAAGACCTAGTTCTAAGAATTTATCATATTTCTGAAGCCTTAAGTCTAGGTATTTTATCTTAGTTTTTAAGCTCTAGGACTCATTCTAGACATTTTATCTTTATTTTGAGTCATTAGATCTAACTCTATGCATTTTATCTTTATTCTAAATCCTAAAATTGAACTTGAAGCATTTTATCTTTATTTTAACCTCTAAGACCCATACAGGTATTTCATTTCAATTTCAAAACCTTAACATCTATTATATGAATTTCCTTCTTAATTTTTGAGTCCTAAGGAAAATCATGAACTCTTAAACATAAACCCGAAATCATTTTCATTTGAACTCCTCAAGACCAGATAATTGTTCAGAATGAGGTAAACACTTACAAAGATAAAATATAATGATTAGACCAGTTAATGATGAAAAAACATGCACTAAAAAAACAAAGCACTACAAGAAAAATGTCGTTTAGCGATGGACATTACCAATGGAAAACATAAACATTCCATCGGTAAGTCAGGATAGCGACGAAATTTACCAATGGATAAAGGCATCGTAGAAACGACCGTAGGTAATTATTTTCGACAAAAAATAAAATGCCCATCGGTAAATTTACTGACATACAATTAATGTACTGATGGTAAATATACCGATGGTTTTTTATGGCGTTGACCGTCGGTAAATTGCCAATGGTCAATATTTTTCCGTCAATGGATTTATAGACATTACAACATTACTCACGATTATGTTTGTTACATCGGTGAGTATACCAACAGTTATTCTGCAGCAAATCCTATCGGTAAATTTGCCAACATAATCGGCTATTCCTTATGTGATTACCAACGGTTTGTTATTTTTCGTCGATAAATAAAATTGATTTTACCGATGCACTTTTTTGTTCCGTCTTTAAATTAACCAGAATTTTTTTAAAAAAAAATACTATCAATAAAATTTATTTGATGATCTTATGGTTGATGCATAATTTAAATAGTTATCTGTGCATAATAATTTGATTTGTTTATACATTTAATTTGTTTAAACAGAAAGTTGATTGATGATATAAAGTTAAAATTATCTTAATTGATAATAAAAACATTAAATTGTGCATAATAAGTATTTGTAATTCAAATGAAACGACCCCAAGTACACTATTAATTTATTGACTGCGGATGCTCTGATTAGTGCGATGAGGTACTGCCCCTCCTCTTCAACTCATCCATCTCATTACGGAGTTGAGCTATGTACTCCATCGACTGTTACATCTGAGTTGCCAATTTCTGCACTGTGCTCCGAAGTTCTTGAACTTCATTGGCTGTGGACCGTTTACTAGATGCTGTTGTATTGGACGTGGAGGATTGTGAATAACATGTGTTCGTTAATGAACCTAAGCTGAATATCCTTCCACGACGGTTCCTACCACCTACTGCATGAAGATAGGTTTGAGTCTCATCAACATCTTCAGACTGCTGAGACTGTTGTTGAATGCTTTCTTATATTTGGTCATAGTAGAAGGTAATGTTTATATTAGTAAGTGATAATTATTAAGCATTAATATTAAACCATAAATTTCACATACATTTAATTCTCTACATCGGGTGTTGATGAATCTCACACCGTCATACTTCTTAGTGTGAGTGTGCAGAAAGAGTTGACAGGGTGTAGGCCTCATACTTGTCGACTTTTCTTGCATAAGAATAAAATGTTATAAATGAACTAAAATTTATAAAAATTTCGAAAGAGTTTCCTCTAGTTTTATGATATTTACCCCTATTAAATAAAGAAAATAACTCAACAACACAACCATATATGGCACTATAAATTTTTAACATTATCATTCTCCATAATACACATATTTTTATTCCAAAATTCACACACCAAATTCAATTGAAATACAAAAAAGTAAAGAAATCATAATATAAATATAAAGTGTAGATACTTACAAGTCTCTCTGCATGCTCGTGGTGGGTAATAGATCCTCCAGTATATACGAGAGGACTCTATCCTCTCAGTCCTCCATATCTATTAGTAGAATTATGCTCTGAAATGGACATTGTCTCAAGTGATGTCTAATACTACTACCAATGACTCCATTTTTGTTCGGCAATATAAGGCGATCGCACATCAGTCTTGTGGATTGCACCAACAAAGTCTCGATAACATGTACATGCTCGTCTCTTCTATACTTTATAAATGACCACATCAAATTCAGAATCCCAAAAAAATTCTTTCTGAAACAAAAGGAAAAATATTCAATAAATACTTATATTGTAATAATATTTATCTAATTAATTTATAAAAATTAATTAAAAATAAAATATTAATTTTTTTGTACCTCAAAGTCCTGATAGTAAAATTCCTTTGTGGCCTGAGAGATATTCTTCCATATATAACCCTCAAGATCAATCTTCTCCTTGAATTTGGATGTCATGTTTCTCGAGCAAGGTCTAGATGAAATCAACCTAATATAAAAACAAATAATTTTATACCATTTTTAAAATTTAAACCTATAACTTAATTATAAACATATAGTTTTTCATGTATTTTCGCTTACAGATTATTGACAATTGTGATGTAAGTTCTTCCATCAGGTCCCTTAACTCCAGGTTGGCGGCTGCCTTCTTCATCTGCATTGTTTACCCCTGATATCTCTGTCAGTATAAGGGTAGTAGATGATGTAGGGGTGGTGGATAATGTAGGGGTGGTGGATGATGTAGCAGTAGGTATGGAAGGTGATGTCTCATCTGCAAGTGTAGTAGCTGGAGGGATGCTACACCATGAGATGCTTTACCTGTACAATAATTAGCTTCGAATCGTGGTCTGAACCTTGCTCACATTATATCATGTTTTCTCTTTGGTAGCATATTTCAACCGGAAATTAATATTTGATTGAATTTTTTTGAAATATAATACTTTGAATTCAATAATTTATACAATATATTGAAAAGGAAATAATTGATTTGTTGAATATTCAATTACAAACACAATTATTCATTATCATAACTTAATTGTAAATCAAAATCATCTTCTTTTTATGAAGAATTAGAATCAAACTCAGGCTCTTCTTCATATCTCTTGCCCTTCTCATCCTCTCCAGATAAAATTTTAACATATTCATTATATGGATCGTTCAAAGGTTCAGTATCCTCATATATGATAGATGCCTTTATTTCATAAACATCTTCCTGAAATGCTTCACTTTCAATTCTCTGTCCTCCTTTTCCATATGCTTGAAAAATATCTCTAGGTTTAACTTTGCAAATGACCAACCAATCTAACTTATCTTGTCGTAAGCAAGGAAAAGGGACATAATACACTTAGATCGCTTGCATTACCAACAAGAAAGGTTCAAATTGTCTAAATCTTCTTGGCTTGTTGATTTCAGCTAGATTGTATTAGCTTTGTACTTTTGTACCAACATTTGGAGTTCGATCAAACCAGTAACAGTTAAATATCACACTTTGCTTTATTGACAATACAGAGTACTCAATTTCAAGTATCTCAATAATTTTACTATAGTAATCTATCAATACTCACTGTATGTAAACTCCACTATTTATTGTTGTCATACTATAACTATGATATTTTGTATGATATTTGTATCCATTAACAAAATAAACAGGATATGATTTAACAGTTCGCAAAGGTCCTGTCGCAAAATCACATATGAACTTGTTCTCTATTAGATTTTCTAAGGCCAACATAAAAAAATATCATATTAAATAGTATAATGTGATTTGAAACTTAAATCTTATAATTCAATTATTTCAATATTTGTAAGTGAAAACTTACATATTTCTTGAATCATCAAGGAAAGTGTCTTCTAACTTCTTTATTGATATCATCCTGTGTTTTATCGGGCATGAGCTCGCATAACAATTCCTTATATAATCTAAAAATATTATTATGTATTTTAGTTATGAGTAGCACTAAATTTCACCCAAATAATCAATTTCAACTTACTACAATAAAGGTTGAACCTCCTGATAGTTCAATAAAATGTAACCATGGGCAGCCTTAATTTCTTCCTTAGTTAAGATTCTTCTTATTGAACGTCCATATGTTAGTCCAGGATATATGAAAATGAATAAGTTACTATCAGCATCAGTAGTTCCTCCCACATCGTCATTACAAGGAACTTTTCTTTCTCTTGTGTAAACATGAGGCTCAAAATAATATGAACAGAATGTGCTAGCTTCCTCCACTAAATAAGCATTACATATCGAACCTTCAACTTAAGCCTTGTTTTTGAATTTTTTCTTTAAGTGATGCAAATACGTATATTAGGGAATGGGGTTACACCAACTTAGTTATTAAAACATGCTTTTACTTCAATTATAATCATTTTTATTGAATTACCTCTTAAATGGATACATCTATAAATATTGAACTGGACCGGCTAGTTTAGCCTCATGTGCTAAATGCACAGGTAGATGCTCCATACAGTCAAAGAAGCTTGGAGGAAATATCCTTTCGAACTTCCACGAAATTACTGGAATTTCCTTTTCTAGTTTTTCCATTTCAACCAACTTGATTTCAAATGATGTTAAGCTTTTGAAAAACAAACTTAATTCTGTAATTACTTCCAAACCTTATTCAGTAGCAACTCCCAAAATGTAATTGGAATTAGATAAACACATGACAATCATGACTTTTCATCCTAAATAATTTGTACTTCCTTATATCCACACACCTTGCCAAGTTTGAAACATAACTATCATGAAACTTTAGACTTTTCAACCATTCACACAATATTTAATTTTGTTTTTTTTTCTAAAGTGTAACATGCTTTCAAATATTTACCAGTGCGAAGATCTTTATGTAACTCATTCCTTCTACAAAAAGTTTCAAATTAGCTCGTGATTTTGCATTGTCTTTTATCCTCCCTTCAATGTTCATTATGGTATTAAACAAATTGTCAAAAATAATTTTTTCAATATGCATCACATATAGATTATGACGTATCAAATTAGCTTAACAATATGGCAAATCCCAAAAGATGCCTCGTTTTATCCAACTAAAGTTTTTACTAATACTTGTATTAATTTCATCAGCTTCAAATTCTGTAACTTTCAGCAAACCTAATTCCTCAATCTCCTGCAATATCTCTTCACCAACTTTGTGAGGGGGAGGAGGTGTTTTTACCATCCTATTCTTAATGAACTTTTGTTTATTGCATCTAAATGGATGATCATGAGGAAGAAATTTTATGTGGATGTCAAAACAACATATTTTGCCCCCATTTGGAAGATAAAAAGCATTAGAATCATTGCTACAATAAGGACAAGCCAATTTCCCTGCTGTTCTCCATCCAGATAATATGACATATGTTAAAAAATCATTAATGGTCCACATCAACGCTGCTCTCAATACAAAATTTTGTTTCAGAGACACATCATAGGTCTCAACACCATATTCCCAAAGATGTTACAAATCAGATATCAATGGTTGTAAGAATGCATCAATTTTATGTTTTAGATTTGTAGGCCTTGGCACAATCATTCTCAAGAACATATATGCCTCTTTCATACACATCCATGGAGGGCAAATTATAAGGAGTAATTATGATTGGCCATAATGAATATTGCTTGTCAGATTGACCAAAAGGTTGGAATCCATCTGTCGACTATCCCAACTTAACATTTCAACTTTCAGCTGCAAACTCATAACGGGTGTCATTGAATGTTTCCATACTAATGCATTTGATAGATGACTCATTATTCCATCTTCTTATCGGTGTTCTTTATGCCATCTCATGTGAGATGCAGTAACATCAGAAGCATATAGTGTTGAAGTCTTGGAGTTAGCGGGAAATAATACATCCGCTTTTAGGGTACTAATTTATGCTTAATAGAATGCTTTCTAGGCTTGAATCTATATTGACCATAAAATTTGCGCTCTTATAATTCGACAACATCTCCCTAATACAACATACATCCTAATTTGTAACAATCAATCTTTTTAATAGACAAACCAAGAACCTAATTAGTTTCTTCATATTATAAAAACTATCATCCATTGCATGATCAAGAGGCAATGATTCATTATACCAGCTAAGAATTTTATCAAAACTACGATAAAAAATATGCCCTTTATACTTTATGTTCAATATTCGTGTAATTGAAGACAATCGATTCATTGTCTCACAATTTGGCCATAGTTCTCGGTCAGTTGAGTGTAGTAATTCAAAAAACTTTTTTGCATGTAGGTTTGGTTTTTCTTCTGATTTTCTATATTTTCTTGAAAGGTATAACTAACTGCATCATAAACTATTTGCAGGTAAGAATTTTCATTTGCGTCCAAATTATTTGTTCTAAATCTAATCCCCCTTTTAAACTCATTTAAATTCACTGACGATTGTACTTCATTATCTCTTGAGGTGTTATAAATCAATAGTTCCCCATATCGTGTCCACTCAAAATAATTTAGGACAAACCCTTTTCTCAAGAAATGCCCATTCACTTCATCAATAGGAAGGAAATGAATGTGTTTGCATTTTTTACATAGACATCTGAATTTTGGGCCGTCCACATATGCAAGTTGAGAACATGCATAATGAATAAAAGCTTCAACTCTCTCAATAAACTCAGGATTAATGAAACCATTAGTTGTTAATCGTCTATACATCCAAGATCCATCAACATTAGTCATTTACCAAAACTGTTAATTTCAAACAGTGATTTCATAGTTAGTATTCTTCACATTCCCCAAAGCTTACAGAACATCTAAACTTTACACAACATCCCCAAAGTATTAACCAATTAAATTTATGACCTACAATTGATTTCAAAACTATGTAATATGACACTGTTTACATCTATAAATCAAGGAAACAAGTTCTCACTGTAACTCCTAGGCTTGTGGAATTGTTCACCGATAAGTCTCACAAGAGCTGCATCACGGGTTTCTGGCCTATGTACCATCCTAGTGGGGGTTTATTATGTAAAGAATTTGTCTTGTCTATAAAACATATTAATTATTTGTGTTAATACTAAGTTTGCATTAATCACATCAAAGTTGAAGTATTAATTAATCGAATTAATGACCTGCAATTGATTTCAAAACTGTGGTATCTGGCATTGTTTACACCTGTGAATCAAGAAAATAAGTTCTGGCTGTGACTCTTGGGCTCGTGGAATTTTTCACCGATAAGCCTCACGAGAGCTACATCATAGGTTTCCATCCCATATATCGTCCTAGAGGTTTATTATGTAAAGAATTTGTCTTGTCTATAAAATGTATTAATTCCTTGTGTTAATACTAAGTTTGCATTAATCACATCGAAGTTGAAGTATTAATCGATCGAATTAATAACCTATAATTTATTTTAAAACTATGTTATGTGGCATTGTTTACACCTGTGAATCAAGAAAACAAGTTCTCATTGTAACTCCTAAGCTCATGGAATTTTTCAATGATAAGCCTCGCGGGAGCTGCATCACGAGTTCCCAGCCTATATATCATCTTAGGAGTTTATTATGTAAAGAATTTGTCTTGTCTATAAAATATATTAATTCCTTGTGTTAATACTAAGTTTGCATTAATCATATTGAAGTTGAAGTATTAATCGTTCAATTAATGACCTACAAGCCTATATACTATCTTAGGGGTTTATTATGCCTCAACTCACTCATAAGATCTCAAACTCATTCCACATACAATAAATGCTTATATAATCATATATTTACTTATCAATGATTCAAACATAACCCAAACATAAATAGTTAGACTATTAAAGAAGAACATAAAAACTTATCAATGACTATGCCATTGGACCTACGATACATATATCCCAGGACATATTAGATGAAATTAGTACAAAATTGAAGAAATAATACCAGCCAATTTTCTTGATTTTTTTAATGGAAGAAGCTTTGCTCCAATTGTCAATGCGATGGGAGGCCTAAATATAAATTACCGAGCTTTTATTCTTGAAAAAAGAATTTAAATCATATAATACGAAACGAACTGACTTTTTGAAGTTGAATCAATGAGCATATCTATGACCCAGATCATATGTATAAGTTCTTGCAACAAAGTACTAAACAGAAGTTCATAATCAGCAATTCCCACAAATTTCATACCTATAAGTTTTGAGTTTAGCACTGTATCGATGATATTTAGTTAATTTTCATATAGGAAAAAGTGACAGACCATGTCACTTAAGAAACAGCATAGGATTTAGACATTATATATATCAATGTAAAATAGAGGAGGCATGACAAAGAAATAGTATAGGATTTAGTCATTAACATTGCACCAATGAATGATAGAGAAATGGGAAATCCACATATTCATAAAGCCAAAGCAATGGCCCAATCGTAACTTGCATGTACCGGGTCCACCCCTTTCTTTAACAAGTTGGGGCATCATCACCAACCACCAACCACCCAAATCAGGTCTTAGCACATGCCCTCAACGATCATAAGAAGAATGGAAAGAAAACACAGAAAGAGAGGAGAGCCACTCAAAGGGAAATTTTAATAGAGAAAGCAATCAATGGAATACCCACTAACACAGAACAATAGTCAAACAAGAAATCATTCTAATAAGGAAGCATATAAATTATCAAAATGAGGTTGATACAGCGTCTTTATTCTAGATGATTATTATTAGAACATTAGAAGACTCAATAGTCCTAATAAACAGCTAACTTGTTTATGACTATATAAAAGAAGCTAATCTTTTTTGTTGGCCTATTGGATAAAAAGATTAAGAAGAACTCTTAGAAGAACTTGAATCTCCTTGGTAAGAAATGAAATGCTCTTACAAAACACCAAAGTCATTACAATGGAAGAATAATCATATATATTCATCCATCAAAGTTGGATATTGATGATCGTTTGAAAAAAGACCAATTCATCCATCTTCATATTAGAATGAAAAAGAGAGATCTAGTTTTTTTTGTAACGTTTTTCCATCCTTTTAATTTGGTATTTTAAGGAATTCCACTATGGTATAAACTTAAGAATTTGTGGAACATCATCTAAGAACTCTGGATGCTATTAGATGATATCAGTAGCACCTTATCACCATTGGAATTTGAGGGAAATAAAAGGATGAGGCACTACACATATGACTTCAAGAATTGTGCAAACTATACCTAAGTAACAAATTTAATCATGAACGGGAATTTTTGCACCTAGAGAAATAAACAAAAAGGTGTATGGTTCCTTAAGAAACTATGATTACCATTAAATTTAATTTGTAAGTATAATTACATCTCAAAAATAGAAAACAA
>JANZXR010009175.1:0-16478 GCA_027575705.1 Erythroxylum echinodendron
AACAAATGGCTCGAGGGTTCCATAGACAGAATGGAGAAACCGAAGTTTACACCATGAACAGAATGAGTCCTTTTTCGAAGCTCATATGCCACAAGTGGGAAGCCTGGAGAAGGCTCTTGTCAATGTGCACGTGATGAACAGAATGGTTCCATTCTCGCCCAAACAAAGCACATATTCATTTCCATGCATTTTCATATTCTCGTGCCTCTTATGCTTTTCCAAATGTACAGAATGCCATGACATTTTCAAGGCATAACATAAAATGTTTAGCTGCATTTCTATCTTTATTTTGAATAGTAACAAAGAGGAAGTTGATGAATAGTAACATAGAGGAAGCTCATGAACAGTAACACAGAGGAAGATGACGTCACCCAGAGGAAAATGACATCATCATAGAAGAAGTTGGTTCACAGAGGATATAAAACACAGACGATGCATTCTTACAGAGGAAGATGACGTCACCCAGAGGCAGATAACGTCACCACAGAAGAAGTTGGTTCACAGAGGATACAAAACACAGACGATGCATCCTTACAGAGGAAGATGACAGAAGAAGATAGCTTACAGAGAAGATGACTTACAAAAGATGCATCTTTACAGACGATGCATCCTTACAAAAGAAGATGACTTACAGAAAAAGATAGCTTACAGAGAAGATGACTTACAGAAGATGCATCTTTACAGAAGAAGATGATGTCACCCAGAGGAAGCTGACGTCATCACAAAAGAAGTTTGTTTGCAGAAGGAGTTGATTTACAGAAGAAGATGACGTCTCCCAGAGGAAGATGACATCATCACAGACGATACTCTAAACTTCTGAACATCTTCACTTGTAAAGATCATAACTTTTGGCTTCGATGTCTAAAAATTTCATGCTATATATCATTGGAAATCTAGAAAATAGTCTAAAATTTCCAAGAAGGAAACTTCGTCCAATTCAGCCTAGAACAATCCAGAGCTTCCCCTTAATTCCAAAGAAGAATTTTACATTCATCCACCAATGTACTGCACCTAGTTCTCAACTTTATGAAATTTTGAGACTCTTAGAGACAGAATTGAAATTTGGTTTCTTCACAAGAAGTGTATCCATACGTTTCTAGTGTAATCCAAGCAAAGAATCATCTCATTTTGATAACTAGAAAAAAATTTATAGCTACTAGACCGAAGCACACTCAGTGAACATTTTCCAAATCACTACCACTTTTGTTTCTAAATCTTTCCTTATCACAACTCATACCAAGATCATCTTCTCTACTTCATTTTCAACTCCATATCATCTATAAAGATATTATAGTCCATGATTAATCATGAACACCAATAACAGAACATATATATATATACGTGCTCTTCATCACTTTCACCCTAATTCTTCCCATTTCATAGTCTCTCACTACCAAAATCACCAAAGAAAAACATGAATCTATCTACAGTTCTCATGTACTACTTGAAATTTTCTAACCTAAGGCCTAGGACAAACTAGTAGTGGTCTGTAGTTATCAATCTTGGGCAGTAAGAATGGCTCAAAGGTCTGGTTAGCTAATTCTGAAGAGTCTAGTTAGAATGTTTTGATATGGTCATGTTGTACATATTGTATAAGGATGTGAACCTTCATATGTTGTGTGTTGAGTGTGTATGAATTATGAGTGTAATAACATAATGAATTTTTACGTTTATGAACCAAATGCTTCCAATGAAATGATAATGTATGTTTATGTTCTACATTATACCCTAACAAGTGATGTGACTACTCTAATATGCCATTCCTGTGGGGTGTGTGTGTTTAGATGTCCCTCAGAATTTTGGACTCATACCCTAAGAAAGTGGCATGTTACATGTACCCCATATCAAAAGATCAAAAAGTTTAATTTGTAAAGATGAAGCTAGTTAAACATGTTAAAACCTTGTAGAGATCGATAAAAGATATACTTTGAAAAATAAGCTAACCAGCAATTATTGATTGAGAGGAGATAAAGTTAAATTTATCGAAAAAAATACTTACCATTTCGCTATAAAGTATATTTCCAAGATCCACTCACAACCTTTAAATAAAGGATTATATTTTTAATAAGTATATGGAAATATTTAATAAAATTTCTATTCGATATGAAGGAATAGAGTCAGAACAACAAATTATAGCTCACTACAAAAATAGCTTAAAGGTAGAAATTCACAAGGAGTAGATAATGTAGAGGATGTATATAATTTGGCTTTAAGAGTAGAACAATACTCAGGATAATAAGTGATGAATGGTTGATTGATTATATATTTACTTTATACTACTTAGTGACTAATGTTATGAAGTGCTAAAGATACTCATTTTGGTTCATATTTGGTTTTAGGTACAAATTGGAAGCACAAGAACTAAAATGAGCTAAAAGCGCATCCTTAGAGCCATCCTCTTAATGTTCAACATTATTTGCCTTTGTTGAACAAGAAGGACGTCAATTAGGGTGAAGACAGGAGAAGAAAATGTAAAAAATGAAGTTCATGCAACCTACATGATAGTACATGGAACTGTGTAAATCTTAGGAAGTGTGCAAGATCATTTTAGCATTTCCTGCAATATACTTGGTAGTGTATATAGTTACCGTCCATGTAGAAACACGAATTGGGAGTCGTGTATCCAATCGTGTATCTCCCAAAATCATAATTTTTTCTATAAATAGAAATTCAAACTATAAAAGAAGAAATAAATCATTTTAGAAACACAAAAGTGGGCAGGAATCTTAATTCTTTGAGATCCATAGAGAGCTAGCCTTCTTCCTTCCGGTTCCAAGGAGAAATCAAAGCCGAAGAACGTATTTGGGCATCTCATTATCTTATATTGTTGATTCTCTCTCTTTAGAAATTGCTTGTGTTATTCTTTGCTTAGTGTTTTTGGTATTCATGAAAAAATGATTTAAACTCTTTCAATAGATCATTTGTGTATGAACTCATCGCCAAAATCTAGAATACAATACGTAATAGTTGTATTTTTGATTCATTTGTGGTAAACTAATGGTTTTGAATCATTAGGAATAACATAACCCAGGTTAAATGAACCGAGTTTATGTGGTTGTTGCCTAAATTAATATATTTTCCTAGGTCATAATGCATTTGTCATGCTAAATCTAGACAGTTTATTCTAGGTTGTTTGATAACTACATTTAATCAAAGGTCTTATTTTGATTAGATACAACATAAGGAAAAAATGAGGTTAATAAAGTTTATTGTTAACCTACAATTAATAGTTTCTACGAGAGGTATAAGAATAGTAAGATGATTAAGTATGCTTACTGATGTGGAGGATAAGATTGAACCGAGAACCAGATTCTAAATTCATTAATCAATCTTCTCACTTTTATACTGTTTAATTTGAATTACTTTCATTAGTGCAATTTTACTTTATGGTGTTTATAAATTCCAACCGCCAAATATTAAACACTAATTCTTTTATTAGAAAAGCTACACATACACTCCTTGTGGATATAATCCCTACTCACTACTACTTCAAATTTAGAGTCCAGAGTTAGGTTTTATTTTCTGGCATGTTCAACGTACATCAATAAGTAACTAAAAAGTTTCAAAATTAAGAGAAGGAGTTTAACATAAAGAGAACTATGACAATGTAAAAGTTTAAGTCAGCACCTAATGTATCAAAATTTTCATCACAAAATAACTACAAACTTCTCAAAGAATTGAACTTAAAGGCAAATCCATAATGGAGACTGAGACAAAAGGAACAACCAACAACCAGAAGTGCTTCCAATGCAATGAAAAGAGCCACTTTGTTTATGAATGTATTAATAGAGGCTTGCATATAATGGAAGAAGAAGAGAAGTAAGAATCTAATGAATATGTGTGTGAACACGAAGCCTAAGAGTAGTTGGAAAGAGACTTTAGTGATGAAATAGCTAGTCTTACAAATCTTAATATTTTAAAATGGGTACTTATAAACTTGAAAGCAGAGGAACAAGAAGAATGACTTCATACAACAAATTTCTTTACTCAAGTTAGATGTGGAGATAAGCGTATCATTAATAAAGGAAGTTGTATGAATGTGGTACTGCGAGAACATAGTTAAGTGATTGAATTTACCAAAGGAGAAACATCTACATCCCTACAAAATTGATTGGGTGGATGATTGTAATATGATAGTTGCTTGAAGGTGCTTGATGTCTTTCAAATTAGGAATATATGAAGACTCTATTTAGTATAATGTTATTCTTATAAAAATTTCTCACATTTTACTTAGTCCGTGATATTATGGTTAAGATGTGTAGCACTTTGAAAAAGCTAACACTTATTAGTTTGTATTTCATTTAAAGGAGATAATTTTAAAGCCTTTAAAGGTAGTCAAGGTAGAAAAATAAAGAGGAAATAACAATACATCCCTAAATGATAAGAAAAAGCCTCTTAGTATCCTTAAGGAGAGAGAATTTAAAGCTATCAATAAAGAGAAGGAAATTGTGATTTTGTAATGGTAGCAAGGGCAGTAGTAGAAACATCACCTAAACCCTTATCTTACTAGAAGAATTGCATGTATTGTTGATTAATTTTTCAGACCCCGAACCAGATGATTTACCTCCTTTATAAGGCATAACATGCTACTGACTTGGTATCTGGATCTACTCTACCAAATCTCTATCCTATCACTTAAATCTGATTGAGAATAAAAAGATGAAGAGACAAGTATAGGAATTTTTTTAAAAAAGGATTTATTTAAGAAAGTTTTTGTAACATATCGTTTTCCTATACTAAGAGCTAGAACCCTAGAATACTATGTATGAGAGACATTATTGAGAAGTTAGGAAGCGCATTCATGCTCATGCATTATATAGCATACATACATGTGAATTTGATTATTTGCACACATTACAATAACTATTCATGCACTCAATTGAATTTTCTGGGTATAATTGATTTTTGATGTGATTATAATGTGAATTGTGGATTACATGTCTTGAAAATTGATTTGATGAGTATAAATATTGAACTAGAATTTTTGGTGAAAAATTTAGGAAAAATTTTCCGAAAATTTGAGTATATTTTGAACTAAGAAAAATACCAAGTGGCAAGATAATTAATTAATGTTAATAGAAATAAGTGTTAGAAGGAAATAGACATAAATGATATATATGGCTTTAGGATTTAATGACAAGTGTCATAGAAAATTGAGGGAAAATTGGAGTATAAATTGGAGACAAATGGACTAGTTATTAAAGAGAACCAATTGGAACCATGGGGAGGAGACAAGTGGCAAGTGACAAGTGTCACTTGCCTTGCCACATTCACCTACGATTCTATTAACACATTGAAAGACCATTTTAATTGTTTTCACTCTTGCTTTCTTCTTCTCTTTGTGATCTTCTCCATTTCTTTCCTTGTTCATTTCCACGACACTCACGAACCTTCAACAATGTTGGATCTTGCTCTCACCCTTCACTTGCTGCTTCCATTTTTGTCATTTTCTCCATCTTGTTACTAAAAGACCTATCCTTCCACCTTGAATGATGATGATCGAGTGATGTTTGGAAGCTAGGGTTAAGTTTTGATTTGAAGACCTTGAAGTTAAACAAGTAAGTGTAAAGCATTATTCTTTATGGTTTATTAAATAACAATTTTTATTATAATAGTTAGGGGATAAATGATCATAAAATGGTGAAGAGTATATACTAAAACGTGAAAGTGAAATAGGGGTATATTCATGTCTTGTTTTTGTACGTATAATGATTAATAATTCATAAGATGTTGTAGAGATGATTTTGAGATAGAAAGATCATTATGATGGTGTAGAAAGAATGTAGAAATTTTTATAAAGGGATGATGTTTACATGTTTTGTTTTTGATGTATAATCACATGAATTTATGATAATTGTTATTATGGTAAACAAAAATGAGTTTGAAGCTAAAGAAAGGAGTAGTGTTGTGTCTTGAAATAAGAAGAAATTAGGGTGATAGTTTAGAAATGAAATGAAGGTGACAATGGAGTTGAATGTGTGCAGAAAATTGATGATGAATATATATGTATGAATGTTCTATTTTTGGTGTTTATGATCAACCATAGAGTAGGATTTGTTTATGATTGATATTAAGCTGAAATGGAGGTAAGAATGAAGAGGAAATGATGAGGAACTAAGCTAGAAATGATAGACTAACTATAAGATATGTTAGATGTAACTTAAAGGAGATGGAAAAGTTAAAAAATGGGAAGAATTTGGCTGGGATTTTTAGATGTAAGCAACCCATGATCGTGGGAATACATCCACGATCATGGGAATGACTTTTTTGTGAAATATGCTTCTTTTATGTGAGGTTTGAAACAAAAAATGGTTAGGTACTTTCCTATGATACATTTAGGCTTAAATTAAGATTGAAATGAACTTAGATTGATAATGGATTAAGTAAATAAATATGTAATATGTTTAGGGTTATGATTGAGGATATAACTTAAGAATGGATTGTTAAATATCAAGTGTTCAAATTTGGAAATTTGGAGATGTTATAAGAATGAAAGTGATCCTATGAGGGCTAATGTGATTCAAAGAAGATGTATGATGCGTATTAAGTAAAGGTGAAGGGTAAATTGGATATTTTATGATATTATATTGATAGAAAAACCTTAGTGAATGATTGAATGATGAACTTAAAATTATCTTGTACAAATAAGGTGTAAATCTAAGCTCAAATTAGACATACATGAGTTTTGAAGTATGAATGATCATAAGATGTGAATTAAGGAAATATACCTTACCTAGAATAGTCAAATTGAGCATGCATTATACATAACACATATACATTTGTATGATTAAGTATTAATGTGATTGTGCAAATTAGTAATGTGTAAATGTGTATGTGGTGCATGATATAGAAGAGAAATTAGAGCGAAAACATCCAAAAATTGTTGGGACATCGAGGCAATCATTATCTGGAGCATATTGTAAGTAACCTAGATATTCTCCCTATGATTGTTTATCTTTGCTTAAGTGTCAAATTTTCAATTATTATTGATGTGATTGTGTTGATTCTGGACATTAATTGTCCGAGGAGTTTGATGCTTGCAAATTATATTGGAAGAACTCATTGTATGTGAATTTGACAGAAATAAGTGTACTCAACATATTTGTTAATTCTGGACTTAGGACCGATGAGATGTGAAAGTGAATGTGCATACTGAAACAAAATAACTGATTGAACTTATGTGATGTGATGCATTCATTACATGATATATATGATAAGATAAAGGCAATTGTGACCGGAGTCGCCAGCGAAAAAGAGATTAAAGCCCATAATATGGTAAGAGCCTCTGGCTCACTATGTATAATGAGCCCGGTATCCCCAACAGATATGGAACAGTTATTAATGAGCCCAGTACCCACTATGGATACGAGACAGTGAAAAAGGTACTCAATCATAATAAAGTAATAATTGAAATTGAGTCTCATGAGCATTGCATATATATTTGATATGTACGTTTTAAATGATCAAAATAAATTATGTGAACTATTCTAAATGTGAAATGTGAAATAAGTAAACAAAGTGATATTTGATGCTACAAGATGATTGGTAAAGTGATGTGCAATATGTGTTATTACTTATCTAAAATTGAATATGAATTATGAATTGTATTGTGTTTGGTATGAGTGAGCCATTGATGATGGGTAGCTCACTGAGTTTGCAAAACTCATCAAAATTACAACGTGACTTTTCAGGTATGAGAAAGGAGACTTAGTTGCTAAGATGCTCTAGAAGAAGACTAGTTCTTGTGCTTTTGGATAGAAGAAATGGCTCAAAAGTCTGTCAGCTGAGACTGAAGTGATAGATGGAGTTTTTGTATAGTTCCTCATTCATGTAACATATTTTTTAAACAGAGTTGTAAACTCTGATAACTTTTTTATATTGTATACATATGGATGATGTTTGTAATGCTACAATGTATATTCTATTTTATGAAATGAAAATGAGGAATTGAGTTTTAGATATTGAGTATTTGTGTTTTAATATGATGCCATGTTAAGTGATGTGATTGTTGTAGCGCGCTGATTCCACCAGGCATGTGCTCGAATGTTCGATAGACGTATGAGCACGTGTTGGATGGGAGTGGAGTGCTATAGTTTTAGTCCTTGTACAATTTTAATATTATTGACTCCTAAAAAGGGTGGAAGTTGGCGAATATTCATTGATTGTTAGAAGATAAATAAGATTATAATAAGGTATACGTTTGCAATACCTTGCTTTGCTAACGTGTTAAACATGTTGAATGGAACTACTATCTTTACCAAGATAGACTTACAAAGTGGGTACCATTAAATTAGAGTCAGACCTTGAGAAGAATGGAAATTGACTTTCAAGATTAAACAAGGACTTTATGAATAGTTATGGAAGCCATTTGGACTCTCATGCACATAGCACTTCTTATGAGATTGATAAATCAAGTGTTTTAACCATTTATGGGAAAATTTTTGGTTGTATATTTTGATGATATATTAATATACAGTCAAAATAAGGAAGACAACCTATTAAATCTACAATAAGTATTGAGGGTTCTGAGGCATGAGAAGCATTATATCAACTTTAAAAAGTGTTCTGTCATGTAACCAAATGTTATTTTTTTGGGGTTTTATTACATCCAACCATGGAGTGGAGATGGATCTTAAGAAGATTAAGGTCATCCTTAATTGGCCTATTCCAAATGATATGTCATAATGTCGTTAGGTGTATACAAATTAAATCCTTATTTTAATTTAAATTTCTTTAATCAATTTAGCTTATAGAAAATAAGAGTCGATCCCATGAGGAAAGTTAATTTAATAAATTAGTTTATTTCTTATAAAACTTTTAAAAGAGATAATTACATCCTAATAATTTTTCTTATACGAAAGGAATTCCATGAAAAAAATATAAACAACATCAACACTCATGTAATGTCCTTTAACCAAGTTAGTAAGATATAACAGCAAAACTTATTAAAACAAAGTTATAACATGTTCTTAGAGCCACAAAATAAATATTCAAGAGTTGGAAATTATTGTTTTTGGCACAAATTATAATC
The DNA here is from genome assembly GCA_027575705.1 of Erythroxylum echinodendron. NCBI lineage: Eukaryota > Viridiplantae > Streptophyta > Magnoliopsida > Malpighiales > Erythroxylaceae > Erythroxylum > Erythroxylum echinodendron. The sequence goes on from JANZXR010009175.1 coordinate 9,032, forward strand.
ATCAAAATATATATAATGCTGGAATTTTTAATGGTGAAATCAAATTATACAAATATGAAAATTTTAGCTTAGAAAAATATATTCATACTTCATCAATGACTTAATTTATTTTCTTATATCAACTATCTTCCATACAAACATGTTTCAAGTGGTTTTGCAACTCTAATATATCCAATAAAACTAACTACATTACTTTCAAAAATCTGAATTTTTAGCAGTTATAAGATCAATATAAGTAAACTTTCTTACCTTGATATCAATAGAAGTTGCTCTCTATGTTCTACATAAGATGAAAGTAGAGATCACCTATTTTTTATATATCTAGTTTCTAAGTTATTTTGGGAACAAGTGAAGCTAAAATGCTTATGGAATGGTTCTGATAATTCTATTTCCATCATTATTCATTGGCTAGCCACACAAGCATCTATTCTTGTGAATAATAAATTGATCTACTTAATAGCTATGGGATTATGTGTTTAAACAATTTGGAAAGAAAGGAATGCAAGAAATTTTAAATCTAAATGCATAATTGTAGATACATTTATCATTAAAGCTATAAATGGGACTTGAGGAATTATCTTACTAAGAAATCTTACAACAGATTGTAGTTCCACTCTACTACGTTCATTAAATCTCTAAGCCACGTGCTACTTACATACTCAATGTTCTCTTTTGTGTTTTAGGTGTATCCAATGTGCTCTTTTGTGTTGAGGGTAATCCTATAAACCTCTTTGAGGATGTAAACTTCTTTATCTATTAACTCATTCCTTCTTTCCTTAAAAAAAAAAAAGACATTTCAATATCTAATTTTCTTCCTAAACTCAAACCAACTTGGTTAGATAGATTACAACTTAAGTAATTTATAGGATAAGTCAAATCATAAGTAAAACAAGAAGTATTTATTTAAACATTTAATTTGCTTTCCAAATTTCAAACACAACTTAACAAAAATCTAGAATATTTTATGCAAATTGGTCAACATTTAGAAAAGTCATTGTTCTTCTTCTAAATTCTTCAGTTTGTTATGAATCAATTATTTTGTTCCATTTTAAACTTCAATGCAAGCAATTTGCAACAAGTTCAAAGCCTATGAATTAATCTGAAATAAATGCATATATATAAAAAGGGGAGGGATTTACAAATTTTGAATTGAATACAATCAAAATAAATAAACAACTTCAAACTTTATTCTAACTTAATCTAATATGTATAAGTGGAAAAACATTGTTTTAATTTTAGTTTAGCCATACAATTTGATATATTTGGATCATCTGAGTTATTTAAAAAGTTAAGCATAGAAAACTAACCAAATAGTCCTAACTTGCCTCCCTTCAATTTTTATGATCGAACTAGCTCAATGCCAACTCAAAGTGCATTATGAACGAAGAGATACATCCAACCAAAAATAATTTATTCAAGAATAAATAAACTTCAACTCATACAATGTGTTATGAATTAATGATTTACGTATCACATTCAAAGATCAAGGATGTCTCCATTCATATAAAGAACATGAACTTAGAAATCAAAGAATTTATACGTTATATAAGTAGTAAATTAACTCAGTAATAAGTCAATGAATTTAGAAAATTAATAATCCAAATATTCAAAGTGCATCTATAAAACAAAATTAACTATTAGAATCAACTAAGCATAGGAAATCATAAACAAAGAGGGGAGAAAATTTAGAAAATGCACTCAATTTTTTCTACCTTCATGGACCTTAGACCAACCTGAAATATTTGAAATTTCTTCCTCACCAGTCACGAATGAGTCCAATCTTAGTGGTTTGTGGCTCTCTGAGCACTCCTACACCTCCTCATCCTAACTCCTTACTTCATTCTCATTTAACAGATGAAAAATCCTCTCTAGAATCTCACCTTTTTGTGGACTACTTATTGCTTTCTCCTCCCAAGCTGATGCCTTTTAATAGCCTAAAGAATGTTTCCAAGAGTACCATGTTGTTAGATCTTTGGTGATTTTTCACTTATCTTCTCCATTTCAAATGGATTTTATGCTGGTTCTGTTGTTGATGATTTAATTTTCTGCTGCTAGCATATTGTGATTTGCTTTTTATTTCTGCTATGCTTTGCTTTCTGGTAACTGCATTTTAGTCCTCTTATTTTTAAGTTTTGGTTGCTGAGTTTTCATCTCTACTATTGCATTTTATCTACTGAGTTTCTTCCTATTGTTGTGTTTATACTATCTTGGTTGTTACGTTTTGCTCTCTCTTGGCTGTTGTATTTTGGTCTCTCTTGATTGTTGCATTTTAGGTTGTTTACATTTTTCTAAGTTGCTACAAGAATTTTGTGCTACTTATTTGCTTATTTTGGGGGGTTGTTTGATTGTTTTTGGCCTTCCGTCTACGCTAATGGCCAAATTTTCTTCTATATTACTTTCCTTAAATCCACTAAGCCTATTGGAAAATATTTAGTACAATTTAAAACCCTTTAGGAAATAAAATATGATATTAAATAACTTGAATAATTTATAAGAAAATACAATAATTTAACCCAAATGTTCTATGTAAAAATATAAAATAAGGGTATAAAATATGCTATAACTTTTAGTTATGAAATCCCTCCCCACTTAGTTTTTGGCCGTATTTAACCAAAACATCAATAATGCAAAATATGAATCTAATTTATCACCATACCCTCACATAGAATAAATTAGATTAGGAAAATTTGAACTACAAATAAAAAAATTTATTTACAAAAATCATAATGTCTTAGCATAGTCGCAATCGGTTTAATCATCAACATAACATCTTGTAAAACATTTTCAAAATTTCAACTTTAACCTCACGCTTAAGAGACATTCTCTCCTCATCTTAATAATCTTAGTCTATAAGCAATGTTGTTATATTAATTCTACATGCAAAACATCTTGGTTTGACTTGAATTAAAGTTTTTTTAAATGTTAGTGATTGACTTATTTCACAAGTTGGTCAATTATGTAATAACTGCAAGTGTACAACATAGCTGTAGCTAGTATCGGCAAGTACGGGTCGATCCTATGAAGACAATGAATACTAGTAATTACCCTTCCCCTATTAGCTAACATGCATACTGATTTTATATTTTTAACAAAAATAAAATAAAAATTAAAGCAATTAAAGAAATAAGAAACAATAATAACTGCAGTGGAATTCACTTGAGAAAAAACTATTGTTATAAAAAATTAGTATCTAGGTTCGAATCCCCTTAAACCTTAACAAATTGATCTTTTATCATGCAATTGTTTTATTGATGTATTAGACTGTGAAGACTCCTATGGTATGCTAATAACTGACCTTGAGTCTACTAACAACTAATCTTAAGGTCTCTAACTAAATTACTTATATTAAATCTTATAGGATTGCGTTACTGATTTATGAGTCCCTCTATTACGTTTGACCTTAATTCGAAAGATTTATGTCATCCCATCCCTAAAGTTGCAATCAACTCCTTTTAATTACAATAGATCTATTCATACTAGGATTTCATAATTTTTAAGTACGAAATCAGATTATGATATAATATTCTCAGGTTATTAGAACATAATTAAAACCCATAATCAAATCACAATATATCAAAAAATAATTGAATTAATAAAAGAATCAAATCATATCAAAGTATTAGCATAAGGTTCATCTAACCTAAATAATAACTAAACGTTTAGTTACATATGATCGAATACAAAATCAAACATACATAAATATGAATACGAATCGAAAACATCAAGTTCATAATTCTAACTCTCCCTGATATTTTATATCAAATGTTCCTATGATTTAGAGGCATGAAGTTGTATTTCGATGGATCTTTCGATGATTTCTTCACGTGTTCTAGTTCTTTAGACCAAAATCATACCTAGAGAATGCATTTTACGTCGCTCTTCAACTCTTACCGATTGCCTCTTTAATCACCTCCCAAAATGTCTCTTTATAACAAATTTAGGGTTCTAGGGAGATGCACGACATTATAAGAATCATGAAAATGCATAGGCTAAGGGAAGTGCACGGCCGGCTGCGCAGTCGTGCATCCTTTTTGCACTTCAAGTAATTCAATATCTATTACGATCTCATCTGAATTTTTCTCCTTTTAATCAAAGAAGGCAATCATCATCTATGAAAGCACTTGGAGTGAATTGAGTACCAAAGAGACAATAAAAGTATAAAATATCAAGCAAAATAAATCAAATATAGGTAGTAAAGTATAGTCAAATATCCAACTATCAAACATCCCCACACTTAAGTTTTTACTTGTCCTTAAGCAAACCATAATCAAAATTATAATTTTACAACATTAATCCATCATCAATTGCAACTTGTCTATTCATACTATACATCATCATATCCTATTGAGTCAAATTAATATACAATTAGAATCAAATTATCCTAAAATTAACTTCCTAATCAATATTAATAGTAATCACATTGACTATCACATTAAAATCAAAAGCATATATTTTTACACCCACATAAAGTTTTCACTCAATGCACTCAGGTGTTTAGGGTGAAAAGTATCAAAACTCTTAATCGATGCATAGCAGAACTCTTTCTATATACTTGCAATAAAATCACATCTCACCATTTATATACAAACTATAAACAAAAATCAAAAGATCTTTGTGTAGGTTGTAATGGAGCTCAGGTCAGGTATGATTGGGATAATAAAAAGGGTTAAATTGGAGGAAATTTGCTACATTATATAATTCAAGACTTGTTTACGAGTACGCATAAGTCCTTTCTTTACAAAACTACTAGTAGTATATACATATTTTTTATTCTTTTCTTTTTTCTTTTTTCTCTTTTTTCACACTAAACATTTAGTACCACAATTTAAGCAATATTGGACTTTTCACAAATTTCAAGTCTTAACGAGTAAATAATGTAAACAACCTTCAAGGTTTAAAATGATAAAAAGGTCTTTAAATCAAAAAAAAGATAAAGGTTTATAATTTGGGTTTAAACAATGAAAAAGGCTAAGACTCAACTTGGTTATTCTTAAAGGTAATTTTTTGGTATGGTAATTTTAGAAAAAAAGGCTAAAACAAGTTGTTAATTCTAAATGCCTTTATCATATCAATGTTTCTAATTTAACAAATATGGTCTTAACATGTATAAGAAAAGCAAGTTCTAAAATTACTTACTATACATGATATCACACATATGAAAGAATAATAAGAGATTTAAAAATTTTGAAAAATGTGCCTTTTTGGCTCAAAAGCTCACAAAAATATGAGTATGTGTGTGTAAACAATATGCAATATCATTCAACTTGAATATTTCAATGATTCTTAGAAAACTAATTTTAATCTAACCATCATCCTTTTGCATACCCATTCAATCAATATTTAACAATGAAATATAGTATTCATGGGCATATTCAACCAATTCAAGATATCTGTTAATAAATTTATAATCCAGATTATAATAAGATTAAGAAAGTCATTAGATGCTGGACCCCGTTTTCGAAGTCCAACTCTTGCAGAAAATTATAAGACTTGAGCTATCTTTAGTGGAGAACACATTGATCCTTAATTAGTGAAGTCTGTGTTTAATTCCAAGTAAATGACGGTTCAATAATGTTAACTTAACTTCTTCTTTATATCGCCTGTGGTTAGCCTATCGTCTGTGTTTACTTATGGCCTAAGTTCTTTCGTCTGAGTTTGATCGTCTATAGTTGACTTTCATCAGCTAGGTTTGACCCCTCTCCTATCATCTTTCCTTCTACCGTCTGCCTTTCTATCGTCTGCCTTATGATGTGTCATCACAGATAATTCCTTGCGTCTGTGTTGTAACGCATCATCTGTGTTCCTTGCATCTGTATTTCGTGAGTCCGAGTTCCTCCTTTGCGTCTGTGTGTGACATCAGTACAAATGATCCCTTGCGTCTATGTCCCGTGAGTCTGTCTTCCTTTGCGTCTGTATGTGACATCAGCACAGACGATACCTCCTCTATATCTTCCTTTGCGTCTGTGTTGTGACGTCAGCACATACAATCCCTTTCGTCTGTGTTCTTCCTTTACGTCTGCATTGTGATGTCAGCACAGACGATCTCTTTCGTCTTTGTTCTTCCTTTGCGTCTACGTTGTGACGTCAACACAGACAATCCCTTTCTTCTGTGTTCTTCCTTTAGCATCTAATTTACTGAAGGCAGACTTAACTCCTTCTAGACACCCTCATTCATCCAAATCCAAGGTTAGAAACACACAACCGTAAACCTCAACTGCTTCTCAAAGCCTCAAATTCGTTGGATCAACTCATGCAACGTTAAAAACTTGACAGTTGTCATAATCATACGCATAACATACATATCTTTTATTCATCCTTTAACAAATTTTGGATTTACAGAGCTTTAATAACCTTACAGGTCACAATACATCAATACATTTGAATCAGTAAAGCTTGAAAGGAGGCTAAGGCCTTAAGTTTTTAAAAATCGAATATAAGAGTACAAAAATATATGCAGGCTAGAGTGCTGCCCTAACTCTTGACTATTTACTCTCTTGTTTTTCACCTGGATGGGGCAGAATTGGGAGGGGGTGAGCTTAAAGCTAGTGGGTATTAGGTTTATCATTAAGAAACAAGCAGAAATCTATTTTCAAAACTTATTGAAATATGCAATTTAGAAAACCACTTGAAAAATCAGAACTTTGTTGTTTCTAAAAAAAAACGTATTCAGATAAACAAATCATGCACAGCTATAAGTCATGTATGCATCAAACTTAAGAACACATAATCACATCAAAATGGTCAGGTTTGGTCCATAAACAGAATGAACAACACAGTCCATATAATGATCCTGTGGAGTCGTAAATAGAACGAACTAGCACAATCCCACTTAGTGGTTTTGTGTAGCCGTAGACTTATATGAGTCCGTGAAGGAGCTCCTTGCCACTAGCGGGCAGGCAGGAGAAGCCTTTAGACAAGTGCACTTGACATCAGAATGGACCAAACAAAATCCATATAGCATGCATTTCATGATCTTGAATACTTGTTGCCCAAAAAGGCAAAATTCTTGAAACTTGACCTTTTTCGGACATAAAATCCTTTCAGAAACATTTTCTTGTTCATGCCACACTTATCAGCACAATAGCTTTCATGTAACACATAACACATTTTCAAAGCATTCACAGAGTCATAAAGCATGTTCATGAAGTAGTTGAGACTATTCATTTTTCATGTAAAAGAACACTTCAATGGCCTATTGCTTAATCATAAAATTGAAACCTACCTTAAAAATCCTTGCTTGCTTAGGTATCAGACTTTAGAATGCCTTTTCTCATGATTCCTTTGCCTTTCTTGAACCCCTCCTTGATTTCCTTCATAAAAAGATACAACTTCCATTCAACAGAAATTTGGATTTGACCAACCCATAATGAATATTCACACAATGGATTCTAGAATACTTAAACCCATATATTTCTTAAGCTCTTTGAACCAAAAGCCCTTCAAAACT
>JANZXR010009185.1:0-16478 GCA_027575705.1 Erythroxylum echinodendron
ATAATAATAATAATAATAATAATAATAATAATAATAATAATAATAATAATAATAATAACAACAACAACAACAACAACGACAATTATGGCTGTGGAATTGGTTAATAACAATTTTCTAATATAATCAATAATAATATTGAACATTAGAATATTATTTTCCGTTTTGATATCATAAATATAGTAAATTTAAATTACCACATGCCTTATAAAAATAAGAGTATTGCATTTTAATTTATTTTGTTAATGATTGAATTATTACATATCAACCATTATAAGAATAATCAATAATGTGTTTAAGTAGTTAAGTGAAATTTAGTTAGACTTCATTCAAAAGTTTAGTTTAATTCGTCCCATATCGAATTGATGAACATAAAAAGCGATATGCTACAATTGCAATTATGAAACTTCATCAATCGAAATTAATTTGTAATTATTTTATTTCCAAGTTCTTATAAACTTATTCTTAAGCGAAAATTAAAAGAGACTACATTAGTATTAATTATATGTAGAAAATTATTTGTATAAATATATATATATATATATATAGTTATTAATTACAAAATATTTTCAAGAAATTAAAATCATACATATTATTACAAAAACAGGAAAATTAAAATCATATTGTAGGTGACAATCATACCACTACCTCTTCATCCATTACAATTTTTAATCTAAGAAAGAAATTGCTTTCCTTTAAAAAAAATCAAATATATATGTAATATTCATGCTTCCAATTGGGTGAGGACATTCATCGAACACCTTGTATGCAGAATATGCCACAGCCATATCTTGCCCAATTTTTTGATTCTTTCCCCTATCTTCACCATCATTCATAGAACACACACACATACCAACCATTTTCGTACTCACAACATGCAAAAACTCAAGAATATGCAAGTTACAATATGTCACAAACCCGTACGACCCCTTCGTATCCATAAAACCAAACACACAAAAAATGGAATGAAACTTACCCAATGTCGTCAACAAGAGAATGCTAGAGTTGACGGAACAGAAATCTAACACCAACACCCAATATAGGTGGTGAAGAAGACGGAAGAAACAACAACAACAAAAATGTTGCAGAAAACAGAGAGAATAGAAGCGAGGAGACAATCAATTCCCTACGATATACACATATTGTTGCAAAAAGGTTTCGCATAAGGCAAAAATGACGTAGCTACAATTATTCTGATAGGGAGCAATTCATGACGATAACTTTATTCGTTGTAAAAGGACTCAACATTTCGAGACGGATGGAGAATATGTCGTCAATTGGAATATATACGACGCTCGAGCAACAAATTACCTCTTACCATCACAAAATGTACAATAATACGCTACGAATATGCAAAATTGTCGTTAAAAGTTGTTGCTTTTCTAACGAATGTTGAAATCGTCGCAAAAAAGTTTAATATGGCGACGTATTTTTAGAAACGTCACAAAAACCATTCTTTATTGTTCTTTAAAAACCTTAACCTTTATTTCCAAACCTTTCTTCCTATTGTAGTCTTCGACAACTCAGCCCAAAACTTATAGTCTTTGATATCTTACACACGTGTCAAAGCTATTCACTTCATTAAAACACGATCTACTATGCTTTAACTTCTTGTTTACTATGTTCTGTATTTTCATTTGAGGTGATCTTCATTCTGTAAATCTGTTACTGAATAGATCAGCTTTTGTTTGACAAGTTTCTGTGGTAAAGTTGTGATATTTATGTTTCTACAATAGATCTGGACATTCTTTGTGTAAATCTATGTAGATCTATACGTAGGGTATTTTTGGCTGTGTTGAAGTTGATTTCTTTATGTTTTCTAATTGTTTTTTCTTTTCTTTATGTTATGTTATTTGCCCATTATCGTTGGGAAGCATGGACTGTGTTAATGTTAGTTATGGAAGGGAAAACATATGGTTTGCATTTGAATCTTGGGATATCATTGTCATGTCTGTAAGTTGTTCGATGATATTTCTATTACAATTTGCATATCAAAAGTGTATAACTCAACAAATCTTCTAAACTTGCTTCTTCGGATGAGTTTGTCATGTTTGTAAGGTGTTTGATGATATTTCTGTAACGATTCTCATTTTATGCTCTACACAATCCATTCAGTTCTAAACCTAAGTAGTTTCATCTGTCATCATAATTGGACTTAAACATATTATCGTTTTATTCCAAATCAACTTTTAAAGAATTTACCTCTAAACATTATTAATGAAGGAATGTCAACATGGAGACTAGTTCAAGATGGCCCTAATTCATTCCGTTGGGAGGAATGTGGCAAAATTGTCCTTGCTGAGCAAACTGAAACTGAAAAAGAAATGTCACGTATTGAACGAATTCGTCGTATACCTTCGATGGCCAATTTTCTCGAACAATGTGTTTAATATCATCCGAATAACGTCACTTTTCTTATTATGTACATCTCATTTCCCTTTATGTTGCAATTATATATATTCACATTTGACGGTTTATACTACATGTTGTTTGAAGCTTTCTTAAGTCTCGAATTTGACATGTATGCCCATGGTGGCGAGGGCGATGTCACAAAATTTTGTAACGAAAAATCGGTTCATTTGGCAAATTCATTAATTCCGAATACTCCGTCTACTCCTGTATGTATGCATGTTACCCTAATTTCAATTTATTTAACGTTTTACTAATATGATAATATGTAACTTCTATACTGATTGTGTTTCTAGGTTCTAAATCTATCGATCATTTCACTCCATCCTCTTCAAATTTAGAGATAGAAAAAAAGTTGTTAGAAGAGGGTGTGACAAACCCTACTATAGTTAAGGGAAAAACTATTACTGTTTCAATTGGTGCGTTCGAACGTGCAAGGGCCCTTCTGGAGAATCCATCCATTAGAGACTCATTTACCTTTACCGACTCTCATGTCACTTGGAATCTAACTAAATAATTATATCTTTGTCAGTTAGCGAGTCAATCAACTGAACTCAGCTTTAATATTTATTTCTTGTTTTATCAGCAATAATTTGCCAAACAACATAGGTATTACATATGGGTCAAGTTGCGTACTATTGAATATTCACTGTTGTTATTCTAGTTTTATGAGTGAATTAATTGGATAATTTCTAATTCAAAGTTCGTACCACTCCATATATCATCTTTTATTTTGAAAAAATAATTTACATTTTTATTAACTAATTTTTTTCAATGTTAATAAATGATTAATTAATGTTAGCTCCATAAGCCATATGTTGTCAGTTTTTTTACAAAATATGTTCATAAAATTATTTAAAACTTTTATAACTAATTTTTTCAAAGTTGGTAAATACTAAAGATTAATTAATAGTACTGTCTAACACTTACAATTATGTTTTGAGCTTGTTAACAATAATACATTATAAACCTTCAAAATAAATCTCCAATAAAATATATCATAAATATGATAGATTATAAAAATGTTAGTTTAATAATTTTGGAAAATGTCAATCAATTAGTGACGATTTATAGAAATCGTCACTAAATGTTTGCATTCAGCGATGTTTTCTAAATTTCGTCACTGAATGTGAGAGAAAATTAGGGAGTTCTAAGAAGAATTGGAGGAAGTTGATCAAGAATGATTTGCTAATGTTGGAACTTACGGAAGATACGACCCACAATAGAAATCTTTGACATGCTAAGATTCGGGTAAAGAACCCCTCATAAAGAGATCCTGGTAGCTCTTGTTTATATTTTACCTATTGCCTATTGTAGTCAGACTAAACGTTGATTACATATTACTCATGTTAGTATTAGTATTAGTATTATTAATGTTATTATTATTATTATTATTATTATTATTATTATTATCATTATTATTAGAATATTTAGTATTCTCTTTATCGGTATTAATATCATTATGTCTATGATTATTAGTGTCACTATGATTTTTTACTTTTAATAATATTTTTATTTTATTTTATCTCTTTTATTTCTTTCAGTATTATATATTATATATATTTGTTTTAATCTATATATCTATTTTTCCCTAGTATTTTAATTTTTATTCCATTATTTATTTATAATTTTATGGTTGTTTATTTATTTATTTATTCATATTTTATTTGTGTTGGTCATTTGGAAATAGTCTCTCTACTAATTAGGAGTAAAGTTGCGTACTATAAAAACTCCTTAGACCAATATTTATATTGGGTGGTGTTGTTAATTTAATGGTCAAAGAACTGCAAGTCAATACTTCTCTCACTTTGACTTGTAGTCGTTGGTAGGAAAATACATCTTATGTTCTTAAAATTTGACATCCATAGTATTATAAACCTTACGAGTTGGTGGGTGGTAACACTTGTAACTTTTCAAATTAAAATTGACGGATGGAACTATAAGAGCAAAGTCTAAGTTAAGTTTATCTAGAGACAATGAACCTTGACCACTAACAATGGCTTGGCTTCGGTACCATTGGCTATAGATACAACAAATTGTTCAGATGGTTTCAATTTTGACACAGATATAGTATCAAAAGACATATAATCAATTGATCAAAAATAAAAAATCTATGTACCAGACAGAATAATGGTAGGTTTAACTAGACACTTACCTGGTGGATCCGAAGAGATGTATAACGTAGCAATATTTGGTGATGATGGTTCAATTACGGTTATGGATGCAAATGCTATTACTGTTGTATTTATGAGCTTTCCTTTTAGAACTTTGGAAGGATCCCCCTGTTCGAATATCCAATTAGGTTATATCATCTACAGAATCCACGATTTAGGGAAACAATTATGTTGAATTCATGTCATATTCAAGAGAAAGATAATGAAACCGACAGCTTGAAATCAATCATGTCTACGATAGACGAACTTATATGAAAACATATTTTTAGGGGAATATAAATTCCAAGATGATTGTGTGACTTAAAATCATTGTTAAGTTATGTTAGGATTTGGAAAAATAGAGACACATAAGGTTTACTTATTATGATTTGCTGGTTAGAAATATAATAAAACCAAAAGAAAATACTAGTGACTATAAACTTCTTTCATGGAATATGTCATCAAAAAGCTTGAAATGTTCAAAGTTATATTCAAGAGTCTGGACTTAATAAAATTACTCTTCAATAAATCTTATCGCTATTGATTGTTATTGGCTTTAGTTGCTCTATCCATGCTGCTATAGTGGTGCCATCGAAGATAAGCTTAAGGTTTGAGAAGATGCAGGTGTTATACAACTCAAAAACTGTCAAAATCATTAGACTTAGTTTCTTGTATAAATCTTTTATTTTCTTTACCGAGCAAGAACAAGTGATAATTAACTTAACCTCGGTGTCTTTAGTTCTCCAACTTCATGAATATCAGGCAGCGTAGTTGGTAAAGCTCTTTTACCAACACAACATCGTAGTTGTCTTATATTTATAAGGGCATCTTATAATGCTCTTTGTGTTTCCCTTACCCTAAAAACACCAAAACTGTTGATAAAAATCAACAATTCATATTTTTAAAAGCTAAAAATCATGGGACGATCAATTTGTTTAGCTAGTCGAATACCAATTTTAAGAAAAAGTAAACCACCATCAGCTCATAATTTCTTCAATCTAACTCAATACAATGTTTTTATCAAAAGTTATACGTAAGGAATTGAATTGAATTTTTGCTGCATGCATGTATATGATTATCAATTCTTATTATATCACAATTAATCCATTTTAATGTTATCAAAAACTATACTTTAAACACAAGTTATTTCTCAAACATCAAATATTTCAGCAGCAAATATTATAAAACAAACATGAAAAATATTCGCATCTCACAGTCTATCTCGATTAAAAGTGGAGGGACTCTTTCTTTGGAGCTGCTAAATGAATTAGCAAAGCGCTTGTAACTGCGTTGTTTATGTTCCAACACTTACCCGTATGTGATGTACCAACACTTTCACATGGTGCACTGACGAGTCGACTTAGTTGTTACGAAAGCTGCCACTTTCCTTTAGACTACCACTATTGTCATCCCTGTAGACCACCCATTACAAGAGAGATCGAAAGCGAGTGATGAACTGTGGTTTTGGTAGTTGACATTATATATAGACTTGTAAATAGCAACACATTCCTAACTTAGCACATAAGACTCTTGATAAATAATAATTCTCTGTACTTTTAGCCATATCAATCCTTAGCTAGATTCACCGGGATTCTGTTAGATCCTAGCCTGTCGATCATGGCGAGTAAACCATGCGTGGTCTTTGTGTCTACTCCAGGTTTGGGTCACTTTATTCCACAAGTTGAGTTAGCTAAGAAACTGGTTTTCAACCATGGACTGTCGGCTACTTTTATCATCACTTCAGTGGGACCACCGCCAAAGCCTCAGGTGGAAATCCTTGAGTCATTCCCAGAAGGCATAAACTACATCCTTCTACCTCCAGTTAGTTTTAGTGATTTGCCTGATAATACTAGGGCTGAGGCACGACTTATGCTAACTGTATCTCGCTCTGTATCTTCGATTCGTGATGCAGTTAAGTCATTAGCTGCAAGTACTCGGCTAGTGGCTTTGGTTGTTGATCATTTTGGTACTGATGTGTTTGGGGTTGCAGGGGAATTTAAGATGCAAAAGTACATATTTGTTCCATGCTCCGCTATGGGACTTTCGTCCATATTTTATTTTGAGAAATTAGATAACGTAGTTTCGTGTGAATACAGGGACATGCCTGAACCATTACAAATACCAGGATGCAGGGTCCTAGTTAACGGAAGAGACGTACCAGACCCAGTTCAAGACAAGAAGAACGATACATACAAATGGTTTCTTCATAACGCAAAAAGACATTATTTAGCAGACGGTATCATGTTGAATAGCTTTTTGGACTTGGAACCAGAGACTGTACAAGTTCTGCAAAAGAGAGAATACGGTCAACCACCTGTTTATGCCATCGGGCCTATCTTATATTCGGGTTCGAGAGATGGATTTGATAAATCCGAGTGCCTCAAATGGTTGGATGACCAACCAAGATGTTCTGTTTTGTTTGTCTGTTTTGGGAGTGGTGGGACTCTTTCTTTGGAACAGCTAAATGAATTGGCAATGGGATTGGAGTTGAGTGAACAGAAGTTTCTATGGGCTGTAAAAAGCCCAGATAAATCAGCTGATGCTTCCTTCTTCAGTGCCCAGAGCAAGAAAGACCCTTTTGATTTCTTGCCAGGAGGGTTCTTGGATAGGATCAAAGGACGAGGTCTTCTGGTGCCATCTTGGGCACCACAAGTTCAGGTGCTAAGTCATAGTTCAACTGGTGGATTTCTAAGCCACTGTGGTTGGAACTCAACACTAGAAGGCATAGTGCATGGGGTTCCATTCATTGCTTGGCCACTCTTTGCAGAGCAAAAGATCAACGCATTGTTGATAACTGAGGACCTGCAGGTTGCATTAAGACCAAAGGTCAATGCAAATGGATTAGTGACACGAGAGGAGATCGCAAGAATTGTAAAGGCGTTGATGCAAAATGAAGGCGAAGCTAGTAATATTCGTCAGCGAATGAACATGTTGAAGGAAGCTGCGGGTAGGGCAGTAAGCAACGAGGGAGCTTCCGCCAAATCTCTCAAAGAAGTGGTTGACGTGTGGAAGAATAAACCTAGCCAATGAGGGTTCGTTTCAAGACTGATTCTTCGCTGTATCTCTAGGTTTCTTTGGGTACTTTCTGAATGTCCAATTGTCAACTTCCAGGTTATCGTATAAAGCAAGGCTGTAATAAAGAATTAAGACGTACTTGAAGGCACTCCTATCAGGAGATGTGGTTGGAGCTGCCATACTCCATCTTTGTACTTTTTCACTTTATGTAGGCTTCTATCCTTCTCGGAAAAAAAAAAAAAGACGTACTTATCGCTCTTAAATAATAAAATTATTATTTATAAAAATAATATTTATTTATCGTCTTCATCTTATTCAATTTAATAATATTAAATAGAAGTATAATTATATCAATTAAACTTATAAAATGTTAATTAATTGCAATATAACCTATTGTTATTTTATACTCAAAGTGTCACGTGAAATCAGCAAAAATATATATAAATGAAAAAATAAAAATAAAAATGAAACAAATGTGTTTGCACTTTTTACATAAACATATGATCTTTAGGTCATCCATATATGCAGGTTGAGAACATGTATAACGAATAAAATCTTCAACTCCCTTAACAAACTCAGGATTAATGAAACCATCAGGTATTAATCGTCTATACATCCAAAATCTATCAACATTACTTATTTTTACAAAATTATTAATTTCAAATGATGATTTCATAGTTAGCATCCTTCATGTTCCTCATAGTTTACATAACATCTAAACTTTACACAACATCCCTTATGTATTAACCAACTAAATTAATCACCTATAATTGATTTCAAAACTATGGTATGTGACGTTTTTTACACCTGTGAATCAAGAAGACAAGTTCTCGCTATGACTCTGAGGCTCACGGAATTTTTCACCAATCAGCCTCACGAGAGTTGCATCATGAGTTTCCAGCCTATATACCATCCTAGGGGTTTATTATGTAAAGAATTTGTCTTGTTTATAAAACGTATTAATTTCTTGTGTTAATACTAAGTTTGCATTAATCATATCGAAGTCGAAGTATTAATCGATCGAATTAATGACTTACAATTGATTTTAGAACTATATAGTATGTGACATTGTTTACACCTGTGAATTAAGAAAATAAGTTCTCGCTGTGACTCGTGGAATTTTTCACTGATAAGCCTTACGGAGGCTGTATCACATATTTTCAGCCTATATACCGTCCTAGGGATTTATTATGTAAAGAATTTGTCTTGTCTATAAAACGTATTAATTCCTTGTGTTAATACTAAGTTTGCATTAATCATATCGAAATTGAACTATTAATCGATCGAATTAATGACCTACAATTAATTTCAAAACTATAGTACGTAGCATTGTTTGCACCTGTGAATCAAGAAAACAAGTTCTTACTGTGACTCTTAGGCGCATGGAATTTTTCACCGATAAGTCTTATGGGAGTTGCATCACGGGTTTTCAGCCTATATACCATCCTAAGGGTTTATTATGCCTTAAATTATCCATAAGATCTAAAACACATTCTACGTACAATAATTGCTTATGTAATCAAACATCTAGTCATTAATGATTCAAACATAACTCAAATCTAAATAGTTAGACTATTAAAGAATAACATAAAAACTCATCAATAACTATGCCATTGGACCTAGCACACATACATCCTAGGACATATTAGATGAAACTAATACAAAATTAAAGAAATAATACTAGGCAATTTCCTTGGTTTTCTTAATGGAACAAGCTTTGATCCAATTGCCAATGCGATGAGAGGCATGAATATAAATCCCCGAGCTTCTATTCCTGAAAAAGGAATTTAAATCATATAATATGAAATGAACTAACATCTTGAAGTCGAATCAATGAGCATATCTATGACCCAGATCATATGTAAAAAATTTTGCAGCAAAGCATTAAACAGAAGTTCATAATCACCAAATCCCACAAATTTCACACCTATAAGTTTTGAGTTTAGCACTAAATCGATGATATTTAGTTAATTTTCATATAGGAAAAAGTGATAGAGCATGTCATTTAAGAAATAGTACATGATTTAGACATTATATCAATGTAAAAATAGAGGAGACGTAACAAAGAAATAGTATAGGATTTAGTCATTAACATTACATCAATACATGATAGAGAAATGAGAAATCCACAAATTGATAAAGCCAAAGCAACGACCCATTCGTAACTTGCATGAACCAGGCCCACCCCTTTCTTTAACAAGTTGGGGCATGATCACCACCAAACAACCAAATCAGGTCTTAGCCCATGCCCTCAACAATCACAAGAAGAATGGCAACAAAACACAGAAAGAGAGGAGAGCCACTAAAAAGGAAATTTTAACAGAGAAAGTAATCAATGGCGCACCCTTAACACAGAACTTTAGTCAAACAAGAAATCATTCTAACAGGGAAACATATAAATTATCAAAATGAGATTGATGCGGCCTTTTTAGCGTAAGAAGAAGAAGACACCTCTAGATGACTATTCTTAGAACGTTAGAAGACTCAATAGTCCTAATAAATAGCTACTTGTCTATAACTATATAAAAGAATGCACTCTTTTCATACCAAAAGATACTCCTTTGAAATAAGGTTTAGAGCATATGATCGTTTCAAATTAAAAAATGAACATAATTAGATAATCAAATTTGATTTGAGTTCAAGTCAAAATGTGATTGCCTTCTCCTTTTTACGTCTTCGTTAGTATATAAGTTAAATAAAGTGATGCTCTTATTACTATTCCATTATAATCCTTAAGGTTATCAATTTGAACTAAGAATTAGATTCAACAGTTATAAATCTTCCTAAGTTGGCTGTTATGATCTAGACATTTTTTTCCTTTTTTATATAAATTATAATTCTAATAATGGAATAGTGTTTGTATAAATTAAAAAAACTGCATAAACTTAATCTCATACATTTATTAGCATACATAGTATTAAATTAAACTAGTAGTGTACTATATACCCTCCAATCCTTCTATCTTTGCCTCTGACTCTTCCTCTCCATCTGACCATTAGTTCTTGAACTTCTTATTCTTTTGTCTAATAACTTTATATGTATGTGTTATGCTAGTTGATGTAGTATGTATAAATGCTAATGCTTGAACTCCCCATTTATGATTGCCTATCTTAATCTTGAATGATCTTGCCATCTATTAGCATTTGATTAAAAAAATCAAAATTAGTTAAATAATGAACATATCACCTTTTTGTTTGTTGTAATGAACATATCACCTTTTTATATGTGATGCACTTTTTGCTTGATCTCTGGTTACGCCATTATTATCTAAATGTTGTGCAAGTTATACTCCTTTCACGTTTGGTACAATTTTTATATTTTAGGTTATTCAAATTTGTACCTCTTTTATCTTTTTTAGGGTGACTAAGTATTCTCCTAGCTAGTGGTAGCTCAATCATTTCATATAAGTTCAAAATCTTGGTATGTCAAGTGGCTTAAGAGAATAATTATATGTTTGCATATACTTGTCAGTATTGTAACATTTGATTATGTATTCCTCTAAGTCATAAATACTATAATAAATTGCAGCTACTACACAAGAACATGAAATTTATGTCAAATCTCAAGTTCTGCATATACAAATGTCATTGATAATTCTTATAAAAATGTATCTAATCCATACTCTACATCCTATCCATCAGATCCATTCTCACCAGGTCATTCTCAAAACTAACACACAGATTTGCAAAGATTATGAGATTGGTTCATGAACAAAACACATTTAAGTTAACCCAACTTAATTGATGATTACAGACAATTAAAATTTTTAATTAAAAATTAGATTAGAAAGAATGATATTAGAAACCCTAAAATATCGTAAGTAATTCATAAATTAACTTATTACATTGGGCAAAAGTCATCGACAATTAACTCAACTCACATTTTCATTACCACTCATTAAAAGTCACATCATAAGTTACGATCCCTTTCTTTTATGTTTCTTATCGTTGATATATGATGGGAGGAGGACAGAGTATAACTTGAAAATTTCTTGGTTCTAATGTCTTACTTCAGTTGTGCTCCACAAAATGATTCATCCAAGTATGTAAAAAACAAAACTATGAAAACAAAAACAAAAACCCTAAAATATTCTCAATTTGTAAATTAACTTACCTCAATGTATTAAGATCACTAATAATCATCAACACTTACATCTTCAACAACATATTCGTAACAAACAATGCAACTTGTAATGTATTAATAATCGGTTATTTTGATATACAAATTTAAGTCTATCAAGTTACAAAATTAAAACATATAATATTTCTTAAGTCAACAAAAGATAAAATAAGCAATACCCTTTAACCCTACACTTTATCTAAAAAACTGAAATCATTTTTCAAAGAACAGACATTTCATCAAACACCATACATGCATCAGAAATTTATCCCAACATTACAACCAAAATCACGTCTTATCCCTTCTATCATTAACATTTATACCTTAAAATTGTTTTCCAATCACATAATATACAAATAAACGAAAGTAATGAAATACCCAAATTAATTTTCATCCAATATACGAAAAAACACATGATAGTGGCTGCAAAAATACCTCCACCGAAGCACACGATGATAGTGGCTGGAGACATGATAGAGACACAAATGAAGAGGAGAGATATAGAGAAGAAAATCATAGATGACGGTGGGAGAGAAGAAAATTGCAGAAGATGCACGGGGGGGTGGATATGTAAAAGAAAACAACATTGTTTGGTTCACCAAATGATGTCGTTTTTATTTACTTAAAAATGTTGAAGCCGAAGCAGACGACGACGTCTACGTTGAAAATTTGTCGACAGACACATTTCCATTGGTAAACTCAAAAAATTCCCGCCTTCTTTACCGACGAGCAAGTTATACTGTCGCTAAAATTGCAGAAGATGCAGGGGAAGAGGGGGGCCTTTGGGTCTGTTTAATGTAAAAGAAAATGACGTCGTTTGGTGTTAAACCAATATGTAAGTCGTCTGATCAAGATATGATTCATTACCCTGAAGTACTTAGGGAGAATTTTCCATTCTTCTCAATTAGTATCAATTAGGGAAATCCTTGGCCAAGATAGAATGATGATTTGTAAATAGTTTACAAATGTCATTAATTGAATCGAGGACTAATGGTGGAAAACTAATATGATTGAACTCAAAATAAAGTAGATATTAATTTCATGCTTTATGTCTAATCAAAACATGATATAATGAAATGATTGAATTATACAGAAAAATCAAGCACGCAGAGGTTAGTCAAAACTACTTTGACATTCCTAAATATTTGAGTGGTCATGATGCATTGCTAGACGTCAATCTTGATCTTTGATTATAAATTTGGAGAATTAAAGATAAATTAAAAGGAGTTTTAATTTTTCTAATTCTAATTAGAAATTAGAAATATAATTTATAATCATTTCCATCATATTTGAGAATTTAGTGGTCTAACGTAAAGAATGTGTTTAAGAGAGCAAAGTTATTTTTAAATAAGTTAAACTTGATAATAAAGTTTGAGAAACTTTGTGATTAAATATGAGATATTTAATACATAAAGATTAATATGAGATATTGAATCTAATTTGGGCATAATTGATATTTAATTAGAGTTATGTGTAATTCTAATTAAAGTTTAGTTAAAATTAGAATTTAATTTCAATTAAATTATTAAAACATTTAAGACCTATTATAAATATGCTTAAGTTCTATGGAGCTAACACTTCTTGCTTAACCCTCATTGTAAAAGTTACAGAGTTCTCTCAACTCATTTTGTGGATACCGTTAGAGGTCGGACATTTGTATGACTATGATGATTAAGAAGGATTGGTTTTGAAAAATGTTCAATGGAGATCTTGGTTTTTGGAAAATCAAAGGTTACAAAAAGGTTTCGTAATTATTCCGCTGTGGGCAGGATCAGATCCCAATCCGATTTTCCAACAAGATCAACCAACTATTTTTTACTTTTGAAATACTTTAAATTAATCATTCCATTATTATTGAAATCTCTTAAAATGTAGTACTTTACATCAATATACTTCCTTCTTCTAGACACTAAGATTTTAAAGAGTTTGATAGTTGAATTGTTGTCATAAAAAAATTGTAGTAGCTCTTAGTCATTTGAAATATAACTTATAAAAAATCTTACTCAATTAGATAACTTAATTGTTGGTTTATGCCCTACAGACAATCGCTTTAGTTGTACTTTAGTGACAAATTATTCAAAGGCATTCTTTATCTTGTACATGTTCAGATGTATATGATAAAGTCCATGGCATAATTGTATGTAGCAAATGAGATTATAATTATGAGATTCATATTGCATTTATGTATTATTCTTAAATATTACTAGTCATTGTTCTATTAAGATTGGACATTAATAGAACGTAAAAAAACTAGTATATGTTTTGTTTTTCCTTATAAAGGAAGTAGTGATCTCATAGGCTAAAGTATAAAGATTTTTAAACAAACATGTAGGTGCTTGTTAGAGAACAAGTTCACTGAACAGACCCGATATGAGAAATCTATTTGGAGCATTACTTGAATGTCTATGGAATTCTCATTGTGACGATTGTATAAGTGATCATTTGACTTGAAGTCATCAAAGTTATCTTGTATGGGAATTGCTATGTTTTGATACTACTTATGATCTATCTAATCATGAGTTGTTTAATCGGTAGTCATTGGATGTAGCATAAACTATATAGAGGTGGTTGTGTGATTAAAATATGATTCATCACCCTAAAGTAATTAGGAAGAATGTTTTGTTATTCTCTATTAATATTGATTTAGGAAATCCTTGACAAAGGTGAAATGATGGTTTGTAAATAGTTTACAAATGTCATTAATTGAATCGATAGCTAATGATGGAGAACTAATATGATTAGACTAAAAAGTAAAGTAGACATTAATTTCGTGCTCTATGTCTAATCGGAACATTGTATGATGAAAGGATTGAATTATACAGAAAAACCATGCAAGGAAAAAGGTTAGTCAAAACTACTTTGACATTCTTAAATATTTAGGTGGTCATGATGCATTGTTAGACGCCAATCTTGATCTATGATTATAAATTTTTTAATTGAAGAATTAAAGATAAATTAGAAGGAGTTTTAATTTATCTAATTCTAATTATGAATTAAAATTAGAATTTATAATCATTGCCAACATATTTGGGAACCTAATGGGTTTCACATATAGAATGGGTTGAAGAGAGCAAAGTTAATTTAATCAAATTGGACTTGATTGTAAAGTTTGAGAAACTTTATGATTAAATATGAGATATTTAATAAATAAGGATCAATATGAGATATTGAATCTTATATGAACATAATTGGTATTTACTGAGAATTATTTGTAATTCTAATTAAATTTTAATTGAAATTAGAATTTAATTTCAATTAAATTACTAAAATGTCCAAAACTTATTATAAATAGGCTCAAGTTCTATGAAGCTAGCACGTCATGTTGAACCCTTTCTGTGAGAGCTACAGAGTTCTCTCAACATATTCTGTGGATACTGTTAGAGGTCGAACACTTGTGCGGCTACGGTGGTTGAGACGAATCAGTTTTGGGAATTGTTCGAGGAATACGACAAAACAAAGATCAAACTTTAAAATAAGGTAAGAATTAAGTTTCCGCTTTATTATGATTTGGGTTAATCATTTTATAGAATTAAAGAGATCTTGGTTTTGGGAAATCAAAGATTACGAAAAAGTTTTGTAATTATTTCCTTGCGGTCGAATTGGACCTTGACCCGGTTTCCCAACAGTCACCACAAGAAAATCACGTAATAGCGTCGGAATATTTCCAACGAAATCAGTCCGTCGCAACATACCGACGAAAAGTAAATATTTCGCTGGCAAATACAGTGATTTACCGACGAAAAATACATCCGTCGAAAATACTGTAGGAAAAACTTTCGCGCAAAATCTTCGACAGAAAATAGCGACGTCAAAAGTCACGGCGATGGGAAAAATGCGGGAATTGTTCTCGGAATTTAATTGCTTCGTCGATTTACAGACGTCGTCGTGTCGATGAAGACGAGACGATACACCGACAGCATAAAGTTTCCGTCGGTACCTGTCGGCATCTTCATCCACCATTCGTTGAGATAACCCTAGTATACTGACGGAATGTCTGATGTCCTTCGGTAACTGTTTTCATGAACAAAGATTACCGACGGAAATAATATTCCATCAGTACGCTTGCCGAAAATTACCGACGGAATGTCGTCTGCTCGTCGGTAACTGTCGGCAGCGAAACCTAGTTTGCCGACGGAAAGATTGTTCCGTCAGTATTTGAGTTTCCACCGTAATAACATGTTGCGCTTTTACCGACAGATTGCTCTTGTCCGTCGGTAACTGTCGGCGAACGCGTCCTCTGGAAACCTAGATTACTGACGGAATGTTGTATTCCGTCGGTAATCCAATGCCTATAAGTCGCGCGTCGACTCCCTCTCCTCCCCTCGCGCCTTCATTTCTCTTCTTTCCTTACGGTCCAGAGTTTTCCGACTCCTTCTCTCGCATTTTTCGACCGTATTTCGATTATTGTCTTACTCATCGTACATTGTTTGAGGTAAACTGTCTTATAAGTGTATTATTTTACAAAAAAACCATGTTTTTAGTGTTAAACGTGAATGTTTGGTTAGGTTAAGATTATACACATTGCGTATGAAGTGTTCGATAAAATGCCTTTTATGATATTTGAAATGTTTTTTTATAATTTTTGTCTTAATTTGAGAATTTGAATATGTAATTTTGATAAAATGTTTAGAGGGAAGTTTTAATTTATCAAATTTAACATTTAATTGTGAATTTATTGTATATATGAATATTGGTTTTAATTATTAACAATTATTAATAATTATTATTAATAATAAGTATTAATAGAATTAGTATTATTATTAATAAGTATTAATTATGAATAAT
>JANZXR010009225.1:0-16474 GCA_027575705.1 Erythroxylum echinodendron
GAGGAATAGAGAGGAGAAGTATCGTCTGTGCTGACGTTAGAATACAGAGGCAAGGAGGAATAGAGAGGAGAAGTATCGTTCGTGATGACGTCAGAACACAGAGGACATGCCATCACTCAGAGGATAGAACATAGAAGATAGACCACAAACGTTAAGTGGTCAACACGGAAGATAAAATTCAACTACGGATAGACCACAAATGATAACTGGTCAACAGAGAAGATGAAAGTCAACTACAGAGGATAGAACACAGAGGATAGACCACAGACGATAAGTGGTCAACAAAGAAGATAAAAGTTAACTACAGAGGATAGAACACAGATCATAGGCCAAGGATAATAAGGAGTTAAGAAGTTATATTGGTTGAAGAATTTCATCTGTGTTATTGTTCACAGACTTCCTCTGTGTTACTGTTCACAAACTTCGTCTGTGTTACTGTTCACGAGTATCGTCTGTGTTACTATTCACAGACTTCTTCTGTATTACTGTTGATGAGTATCATCTGTGTTACTATTCAAAGACTTCCTCTGTGTTGTTGTTCACGAGTATCGTCTGTGTTAATGTTCACAGACTTCCTCTATGTTACTGTTCACGAACATCATTTGGGTTATTGTTCATGGTCTATCTTCTGTCCTATTTTTGACCATCCAAAATTTACAATTAGCCTTCAAGGTCTTCATAAAAGTTGTAGCTCATGAAGTCCTCTTTCAAACTATCCAAAGAAACCATACATATGATGCCTAAAGAAAAAGTTATGCTAATATCCCCGAAGCATGTACATATGTAAAGTGTGGACTCACTAACGTTGTTCCTTGAGGTATTCAGGTTGAAATGGATAAATGGACTAGTCGAATTTCGTCATATTAGTCGACTATTTGAAGAATGGAGCTAAGCTTAGAAAGGGGAGATTTGAATGCAAGTATAGTTGATAAATGTGTTTTATCCGGATGCGATTGTCGGGCTCCGGAAGTGGGGTCCAACAAGTAAACTCCTTTATTTCCACGGAGGTAAATCGCAACACCACATTCTAAACTATAATTAACCAACCAACTTAATTATTCGACAGTGAATCAATTAATTTAGATCCTAATAATATACATTTTTCTCATACATCTCCATGTACATGTATATTACTTACAAAGGAACTTTGGTACCTTATGACTAGTTATACTATGCTGATACAAATAAAACTAAACTCTTTTTTTATTAATAATAAATATTTTCATTACAATATTGTAACTAGAAAAAAAATAAGTTATATGTAAATACACTTGCTTTCCAGGGCACTATATTTATATAACCCTAACAGTTGTTTGATCGCAGGTTCTTATAAAATAATTATTAATATTTTTAAACCTCGATATTTCTGCAAGCGAACGGGTCTTCGCATAGTGTCTAAGATGTCGATCCCAAAAGGAGGAATAATCTAATACTAAAATTTAAGGCTGAACTTAATTCTAAATAATCGAATGAACAAAACCAAACAAGAAAATAATTCAATCACACAAATAAATCCAATAATCAAATTTAAAATAAATCTAATAATCAAATATGAAAATATAAACACAGTAGCAATTGCTCACCCAATCATTAAAAAACCTAAAAACTATGAATTGAGAAAAAGGGGGTTTTTATCTGACTTTAATGAAAACCTAATTGATTGTGAATTTATTGAATTACTAGTTTTAGATGATCCTAGGGTTGATTACTCTCTCTCAAGTTATAATCATTAACCCTAATTATTAACCTTAATCAGATTAGGAGAAATTGCAATCCCTCGATTCATAATTTATCCTAAAATATAAATTAGATCTTAAGCAGTCCTCTAAACTACCAAAAACTTATGCAAGATCTCTCGTTACACAAATTTACCTATTTAACTCAATTCTTGATCTATTAAACTACCTAACTCTCGTTAGTGCAATTGAATGATTTTCACTTAGTTCACCTTATCAGTTTGTTACCGAATTATTAAGTGCAGAAATTGAATCACAAATAATTCAATAAAAATGCAATAAATCAACTTTCACTAATATCAAAGACAAAATTCCCGAAAGTGAGTTTAGGCAAATATCAACATTCGATAAATCCTGTTCTCAACGAATATGCCTATTCTATACATCAATAAAATTGAAATAAAATAAGAAAATACAAGTGGAACAGATTGATGGAGGCAGCAATGGCAGGAAACCTCCTGTTTTGGGAAGTACTTTACGTAGGCTTCTTCTTTGTATCTCTCTTCCTTTGTTTCCTTCCTTAATCTCTAGATAAGCTCTTTAGGTTTTCAAATTTTGGCTGAAGCAAAAGCTCTTTCTCTGTATTCTTCACGTTCTTTAAATACCTTTGCAACCCTAGGGTTTTTCTAGGGTCAAAACGACACAAAAAATCCCTCAAAATATGACTTTTCCTCTTGTTTGTGCGTCTGCCTGACGTAGGCCACGATCATGGCCTATGCCAGCATCATACCTCTTTGTCACGATCATGGCCCAAATTCCATGATCGTAGCCTATGGCATAGTCTTTCTATCACTGACCGGTGCATCATAACGCTAGTTAAAATAAAACAATTAGACTACCACTGTAATAGTGGTGAGTCTAACTCGATCCCATAGACAGTTTTTAGTTAGCTTATGAAATGAAATTAATCTGTGTTTAGGAAAAATGGAAGTGTTTGGATTTTGGAATAAGAAACTAAAATGAATCTAACTAAGAAAAACAAATTAAAGAAAATATTAAAAAAAGTAAAATTAGGGAAATCGATAAGGATCCGGTTCTTTCGTTCAATCTCGACCTACACCCTAATTAAGCATATTTTATTGATTTGTTGGTCTCAAAACCCTCTTAGAAACTATTAATTGTGGGTTAATAATTAACCCAAGTTTTCCCTTAGATTTTTTTTATCAAGATACGAGTGTTGATTAAACCTAATCACTAAATAACCTAGGATACGATCTCTAGATTTAATTAGGCAATAGCATTAGGAAAATTGATTAATCAAGACAACAACCACATAAGATGTGTCATTTAACCTAGGTTATGTCGTCCCTAATGGTCACTAATCAGTAGTCGCTACACATGAATTTCAACATAACAATTACATATTATATAAAAATTCTAGCAATGGGTATACAATCAAATGATTCAATGAGTGCATTAAAATCATCCTTTCATAATCCCAATGGGTTCATACACAAATAACTGAACAATAATGAAAATCCCTTTATCTATACACAAAACCCAATTCAATTAACATAGGATAGCATAATCAATTTCTAATGAGAGAAAGAAACAACAAAAATAATAAAAATATTTAGCCTGGGTTGTCGATGTTGATATTACCTCCAAAATGGTGTCAGGATCTTAAACTTCCATGGGGTCTATTCCAAGAAAAAATGTGTCAACCCATTACTTATTTCCCCAGCCAAAGACCCCCCCTAAAAACCTCACTATCGTAAGCTTTTGCTCTATCTACTATTCACAATGGGACAGATAAACTTCATGATTTTTGTCCACTCCACTATTCTTGCAACTCTTTTTCACCCACAACTCTCTTCATTCATCTCTCAAGCCGCAAGTCTCCAAGCCACAGCTCCTTCTCTATTTTCTACTCTAGTCGCCTCTCTCCCCTCTACTGTTGCATGATGGGACGAATTAAGTCTCCTCCCCTTTTATTCTTCACTAGGTCAGATCTGTTAAACGCTAGCTGCAATGTAGTGTTTTTCGCATGCGTTTAACGCTGCTAGCATTAAACACTAATGTTTAACACAAGCATGCTAGTGTTAAATGCTAGCTTCCTTGTTGTTTCCTATTGGATTTTTCTTTATGGGCTGTTGTTTTGGACAGCATCTTTGATGCTTCTAATGGCTTCAAAATTTCATACTTTAATCTTTTATTTGTATTCCATCATTAAATCTACATGTAAAATCAATAGGAACACAAAATGAGAAAATAAAATAAAAAATAGGAATAAATTCAAATGAAATAACATATAAAAATATATCAAAATCCATTCATATCAAATACCCCCACACTTAGCTTTTGGTTGTCCTCGGGTAAAACATTAAAATTAAGCTCAAAGACCCAAAAACATTTACTCAATTCCCATATTTTCCAATACAATATAATCACAACCAAAGATGGGTGACTTTCAAACATCATAGCAAGAATTCATGATTCCAAGATTCTACTCATGACCAATCAACATTCACTATCTTTAAAAATTGGGCAATCTAATGATAGACTCGGAAAATGCATTTAACTAAAATATGTCAATGTGTACACTCAACACCATTCATGGTCATGATAATCCACAACTTTGCATATCATTCATTTCTCCACCATTAAAATTTACATGCAAAATCATGAATCAAAGGACATTTTAGGGTTGTAATGTGGGCAAAGACAAGGTGAGATGTATTTAGGTCGAGTGGCATGAAAGTCATTAAATTAGTGAAATAAAGCAACACTCATCAAAATTGGGTACCGTCAGCTATGACGAATGCAACATTTATATTTCATAATCCCATTCAACTCTCACACACCTACCACATGAAACATATACCAATCTGAAGGAATCACTCATACAATGTATGCCAACAATACATTGAAACCACAAGAGTGAACCTTCCAAACCACATCTACCTCATATCCAATATACTTAAATAACCCATTCATCATAACTTTAGGAGAATGCATTAATCATAAATAACTTTTCAACACATATGCACATGCTCCTAGATACATTTATTTAAACATTTTTTCATTATATTTCTTTTTCTTTTTTTCTTTTTCATTTTTATTTTATTTTCTTTTCTTTTCATTTTGTTGGATTAAAAGAACATGAGACTTTCAATGACAAAGACATCCCTACACTTAGAATTTTGTACATCCATAAACTCAACAATCATAAATGTTCCACTAGCTTTATGGCTTGGGTAGGACATTTGGATAAATGTAAAGCATGTAATGAGGTTAGTACACAAAGAAAAAGTATAAAGCTAAAAGGGGGTTAACAAAGGCAAAATCATGTCAATAGGGTAGGTTATTTGGCTAATATAGTTTATGAAAAAACAAAGAATGCCTAATCATATCCATGTTAATGCATTTGATAAAAATGTAGTCTAAAATAGAAATTCAATATAAAATCGGGATGTATATGTCATGAAGGTCACACATTATCACAAGAAAATGAGACTAATATGGATGTTTCAGCCTAATAGAGCTCAAAATCTTACTGGCTTTGTCTACTATTAGTCACTACTCTTCTAAAGATAATACATATCAACCAATCACAAGAGCAAAAGTATATGCAAAAGTTGCTATGAAATTCTCTAGTCAATTCATTCTTTGCTTATAACTATATAATCCCATAAGAAACAGAAAACGAGAAAATGATTGTTTTGCTTATTTTCTTCTCTCTCATTTTTATTGAAAACTTAAAAACAAGGAAAATAAACCAATAATGAACACACATGCATATAAAAAGAAATGTGAAAATGTAATGAAAAGAAATTTACTTCCTTTAGGTTGCCTGCTAAGAAACGCCTTTATTTAGGGGTCGTTGGCTCGACTCCTTCAGCATATGCACATCATCCATTGTCAAATGGATACTTGAGCCCAACAGGAAGCATGCTCAAACTTCGTGAGGAGCCTAGAGCACCTTCCCCAAGTAAGCTCTTTATCAGCACAATGCCTTGAGGCTTTTGAGGAGTGGAACTTCATCGTTTCACCAACATACTCTAATGTCCACTCATTTTTTCGGGCATCACCCTTCTCACACTAGGATGGTGTTTGTAAAAGTATTGCTAATGGGTGTGGAGACTCGACATCTGTCTTGTCACCTTTGGTCTTCATCTTGGTAGCCCACAACTCTCCTAAAAACTACACTTCTTGCGGCTCTTCCTCTTTCTTTAGATTCTTTATCTCTACTGAGTTCTTGCTCTTTTGAAATAATTCAAATGACTCTTTGTCTTTTTCTTTTTCATTTAATTCTTCCAACCTACTAGGTAAAGGTGAAGGGTTAGTCTCAAATATAATTACAGACTCAGTACTTACCTCTGAGCTAAATGATATATCTTTTTCTATTTTGAGCTCCTCCTCTGCTTCTTCTACACAAGCAATTCGTTGAGGGTTGAACTTAAAATTTTCAAGCTCCTCACCACTTTGTAATGTTTCTGTACAAATGTCCATTGGGTACACCTCAGGTTGATATGGATGCTCTTCTTCACTTTTTGGTTCCCGATGATTGACATCTCCCTATCGAGGTAATGCATCTTCCTGGAATTGCAGAGCATACTCTCAGATTTGTTGTACAGCTTGTTGAAGCAGCTATTGCATATTCTGTTTGAACTACTGCATATCCTATTGAATTTGATGATTGTTAGCAGTGATAATATTAAGCATTTCTTCTAGAGATATACTGGAGTCATGAAGGCTCTCCAAATCTTGGGCATTAAACCATATAGTTTTTGGAAATTTCCCTCCATCCTGCTGGAATTGTAGAGTATTCTGTTGCAATTGCAAAGTATTAGCATTCACAATATTACTAAACTCTCCCAGAAATAGACCAAAGTCGTGATAGGAAGCTTCTAGTCTGTATGAGAATGGTAAAATTGGGGAATTCGATAGGGATTCAATTCTTTGGTTCAATCTCTGCCTACACCCTAATTAAGTATATTTTATTGATTTTTTGTTCTCAAATCTCTCCTAGAAACTATTAATCATGGGTTAATAATTAACCCAAGTTTTCCTTTAGGTTTTATTTAATCAAGATACGATCGTTAATTAAACCTAATCACTAAATAACCTAGGATACGATCTCTAGGTTTAATTAGATAGTAGCATCAAAAATTAGGAAAATCAATTAATCAAGGCAACAACCATATACGATGCGTCATTTAACTTAGTTAATGTCATCCCTAATAATTATGAATCATTAGTTGCTACACATGAATTTCAACATAACATTTATAGATTATATCAAAATTCTAGCAATGGGTATGTAATCAAATGATTCAATAAACGCATTAAAATCATCATTTCATAATCCCAATGGGTTCATATACAAATAACCGAAAAATAACAAAAATCCCATTATCCATACACAAAACCCAAATCAATTAACATAGGATAACACAACCAATTTCTAATGAGAGAAAGAAAAAACAAAAAGAATAAAAAATAATTAACTCAAGTCTTCGGCATCAACATTACCTCCGAATTGATGTCGGGATCTTAGCCTTTCATAAGTCTATTCTAAGACAAATACGTTAACCCCTTACTCATTTCCCCAGCCGAAGACCACCTAAAAACCTCACTACCATAAGCTTTTGGTCTGTCTACTGTTCACGATGGGATAAATAAACTTCATGATTTTTGTCCACTCCACTATTCACATAACCCTTCTTTACCTGCATCTCTCTTCACTCATCTCTCTTGCCACAAGCCTCCAAGCTGCAGTTCCTTGTCTATTTTCTACTTTAGCCACCTCTCTCCCCTCTATTGTTGCGTGATAGGATGAATTAAATCTTGCCCTCTTTTATTCTTCACCTGGCCAAATCTATTAAACGCTAACTGCAAAGCTAATTACAACGCAAGCATGCTAGCGTTAAATGCCAGTTTACTTGTAATTTCTTGCTGGATTTTTCTTCATGGGCTATCGTTTTGGACAGCATCTTTAATACTTCTAACGGCTTCAAAATTTCATACTTTAATCTTCTATTTATATTCCATCATTAAATCTATATGTAAAATTAATAGGAACATAAGAAGAGCAATTAAACTGAAAAAGATAGGAATGAATTCAAATGAAATAACAAACAAAAATATAACAAAATCCATTCATATTGGTCACAATCGTGTCCATGATCGTGGGATGGCTTGCATGTCTTTGCCATGATCGTGGTCTATTATGCCATGATCATAGGCTATGGTTTCGGCTTGAAAGTCTACAAACCTTCTCCGTTCTTAGTTTTTGGCCCTGAAACACTAACAATCACATCAAGGTAGTTTAAAAACATAACATTTCAGCTCAAAGACTTATACTATCCTATAAAAACACTTAAACACATAAATTAACACAATTCTAATCTAAACACATACTAAACACTCAAATTAACACTTAATATATAATAAATCAAATCCTAAAATATGATGCAAATCACACCTATCAACATCCCCACAGTTAAATGTTTGCTTATCCTCAAGCAAACAAAACAACAAACATGGAACAAATACACAACACATAATGAAATAATGAGACAATGGCTTCAACTTCATGAAATAAATTTAATCTTAAATATAGTCTCTAAGTTATATCAATTGGACACACACATTAATAATTCTTTGGTCATTCATACTCTGTAATTGTTGCTAAGTATATTTTCATGAAAAGTCAAGGGTATTACAAGTCTGGTAGGTTTTTTAACAGAAAAAATATTTTTTATTTATAATTTATTGAATATGGACTTAATATTTTTATACGGAGGCAAACATAGGTAATGACTGTCGATCTGGTTACTCGACTAAGTCATGTTCTTATTAAACTGCTTGGTTTAAACATCATTATAGCTTTTTTATGTGGAGACACATATTTATGATACATGTCGATCTGGTTACTCGGCCATATCACGTTCTCAGCTGGCTACTATACTAGCTCTATTCATAAGACGAAGATCAATGGAATAATTATTTATTTAACAAACTTTTTTTATTACCTACCCTGTTATTTTAGCTACTCGTTTCCATAGAAAAAATACTAGTTAAGCTACTTAAGTGGAAAGACCTCAAACTATGAATGAATGTGACAATTTAGAGGGTGCTAAACTTATACTAAATCCTAATTAAGCTGTATATTTATCCAAAGACCTAATTCATTAATTTTACGAACTAATAACTATTCACAACCTAATAGACTATGTTCAAAATTAAATCAATTTCACTCCATTTAAACCATTGACACATTCAAACAATTCCCAAAATGCAACCTAACGCTATCATACCACATAGAAAATCACATACAAGGTAAAACATATAACCTTTCATCAGATTATTTCCAACCAAAATTTAATGCTTTAACCACCCAATATGCTCGATGTTCTAATTCGTTCGACAAATGACAAGCATTCCTGTACACAAGCTAATAAGGAGTTGTTCTAATAGGTGCTTTAAAAGCTATCCTATAGGCTCATAAGGCATCATCTGGCTTTGTTTCCCAATCCTTTTTGGAGTTGTTCACTATCTTGTCCAAAATTTGTTTCAGCTCCTGGTTAACAACTTCCACTTGGCCACTAGTTAGCAGATGGTAAGGTGTGGTAATTCAATGGTGTAGTCCATATCTTTTTAAGAGGGCATCAAAAGATCTGTTGCAAAAATGTGTGCCTCCATCACTTACTATCATACATGGCACTCCAAACTAGTTAAATAGTTATTTAAAGAACTTCTACACTACCTTCCCATCATTGGCTGGAGATGCTACCGCTTCGTCCCAACATGAAACATAATCAACCCCGACTAGAATATACATGTTCCTTATTGAAGATGGGAAGGACCTATAAAATTGATGCCTTATACATCGAAGACTTCCACTTCTTAAATGTTGGATAAAGGCATTTCATCCGTCTTAGAGATGTTACTATTCTCTGGCATCGATCACATTATGCCACGTAGGTCTGAGCACCCTTAAGCAACTGTGGCCAATAAAATCCACTCTCAAGTATCCAAGCTGTCATTTTGTTACCCCATAATTTCCAGCATACTGACCTTCATGACATTGCTTTAGGATGTCTAACATTTCCTCATCTGGAACACAATGTCACATTAGCCCATCTGCACATTCTTTACATAAGGTTGGCTCATCCCATATATATTGGTTACAATCATGCAAGAACTTCTTCCTTTGTTGGTAAGAGAGATCTGACGGAAATTTACCACTAGCAACATAATTTGCAATATCCGCAAACTATGGTATAGTCAAGCTCTCGAGTAGTATTAGGGTTTCATCGGGGAAATTTTCTTTAATGTCATCACTTGGCTAGCATTCCCCTCCCTCAAGTCTTGATAAGTTGTCTGCAAACACATTTTGTACTCCCTTTTTATCTCTTACATCTATATCAAATTCTTGTAAAAGTAACACTCATCGAATGAGCCAAGGTTTTGCAATTTTTTGTTGAAAAGGTATTTTAGTGCCATGATCAGTGAATACAATTACCTTTGAACCCGAAAGACATTGTCAAAACTTGTCATATGAGTGCACTACTACGAGCAGTTCTTTTTCTGTAATAGTGTAATTCAACTGGGGTCCTGCAAGAGTTTTACTAGCATAGTAAATCGCATGTAACTTCATATCATTCCTTTGGCCCAAAATGCAACCTATGGCTTGGTCACTTGCATCACACATAACTTCAAATGGGAGTGTTTAGTCCGGTGGTGATAAAATTGATGCTGATATTAATGCCTCCTTTAATGTGTTGAATGCAGACATACACTTATCATCAAACAAGAAAGGCACATCCTTGACTAAAAGGTTTGTCAAAGGTCTTACAATTTATAAAAAGTCTTTGATGAAGCAACGGTAAAATCTTACATAAAAATTCTTGCACACCTTTTACATTTCTTGGCAATGGAAGTTTCTCTATCACTTTCTTTTTTTTTTGTCAACTTTGAATCCTTGATGTGAGATCTTATGCCCTATAACTATCCCTTCTTACACCATAAAATGACATTTCTCTCAATTCAGCACCAAGTGTGACTCTTCACATCTTTGAAGAACTCTATCCAAATTAGTTAGACACATTTTGAAAGAATGTCCAAAGATTGAAAAATCATCCATGAATATCTCCATCATGTCTTCTATCATGTTAGCGATGATAGACATCATACATCTCTGAAATGTGGCTGGGACATTGCAAAGTCCGAAGGGCATCCGTCTATACGTGAAGGTACTATAAGGGCAAGTGAATATAGTCTTTTCCTGATCATCAGGGTAGATGAAAATCTAATTATATCCAGAATATCCATCTAAGAAGCAATAAAAAGAATGACCAACTACACTTTCTATCATCTGGTCTATGAATGGAAGAGGAAAGTGATCTTTCTTAGTCACCGAGTTGAGTTTGCAATAATCTATGCATAATCTCCATCATGTGACTGTTCTTGTTGAAATTACTTCTATACTATCACTTTCTATTACTGTCATTCCACTTTTCTTAAGTACATATTATACTGGGATGACCCATTCACTATCAAAGATGGGATAAATTATCCTTACATCTAGGAGTTTTATGATCTCCTTCTTAACCGCCTCTTTCATGTTAGGATTCAACCTCTGTTGACACTCGCTCACAGTTTTACATCCTTCCTCTAAGTTTACTCAGTGCATGCAGACATTTGGGCTTATTCCTTGAATGTCAACAATCTTCCATCTGATGGCTTTCATTCGCTTCCTAACGACTTATGCCACCTTACTTTCTTGTTTCTCATTTGGTTGGAAATTATTATCAGTAACATTTGACCTTCACCAAGAGAGGTATATATGAGGTGTGTAGGTAAAGGTTTAAGCTCTAATGTTGGTGGTTTTTCTAAAGATTGTGGTATAGGTGCTTCAGTTCGAACCAATTTATCTTGTGCACTTGAATATCTACCTCCTCCGTCTCATCATCTCCTTTAGATTTAGGGTTCTGATATTCATTGTTTGCCTCTGCTTCTACTGACTGCACTTCTACTATATAACTCTCAACTTGTGCCTGCGAATTTTGGTCTATAATTTTAACTTTCATGCATGCAACAATCGTTATTAGATTCTTTAAGGCCTTATTTATATTAAATTTGATATGATCTTTGCCTATTGAAAGTGTTAATTTCCCTTCATGAATGTAAATTATGGCTTTTCTTGTATTCTTAAATGGTTGACCTAAGATCAATGGGTAGTTCTTATCTTCTTCAAAATCCAGAACCATAAAATCTACAGGAATAATGAATTTATTCACTAGCATCAGAATGTCTTCTACTATTCCCACTGGCCTTTTAATGGATTGATCAGCTAACTGAATTAACATTGATGTTGGCTTGACCTCTCCCAGTCCCAACTTCCTGAATATCAACAAAGGCATAAGATTAATGCTAGCTCCTAAATCATATAAACACTTTGTAAATCCAAACTTACCAACCATATAAGGTATTGTGAAATTTCTTGGATCTTTCAATCTAGAAGGTATTTGACTGGTGACTATTGAGCTACAATTGTCAATTATAGCTACTGTCTGATTATCTTCCCAAGTATGCTTATTCGAAAATATGTCCTTTAAAAATTTTCCATATTTAGGCATATGTTCCAGTGCCTCAATAAAGGACAGAATGATCGGTAGTGTCTTTAATTTCTCAACAAATTTTGCAAATTGTGCATCTAACTTCTTCTTTTGTAGTCATTAAGGAAAAGTGATTTTAGGCTGATACGATAAAGAAGCGACATAAGGAGGATATTCACTCTTATCCTGTTCTTACTTCTTTTCTTGATTTCTCTCAACTGGCTGGATGGGCTCTTCTATTGTCCTTGTGGGTGGTTCAAATTCCTTCCCACTTTGAAGTGTAATAACCTTTAGTTGCTCCCTTGGTTTTGTTTATGAAGTGCTAGGAATATTTCCCAAGTTTTATATAGAAAAGGAATTTGACAATTGATTCACTTAGGCTTCTAGATTATGGATTGAGGAAGCATGGTTCTTAGTGAATTGCTCAAATTAATCTTCCAGCTTCTTTTGTACATTATCTAGAGTTCCAAATTTATTTAAAATTTTATCCAACTTATATTCCATCGAGTTTGGTTTATCTTATTGGAAGCTCGATTGTCTTTAAAGCTTGAACTGTCCTTCAACATTTTTTGACCAGGAGAAGTTAGGGTGATTCTTTCACCCAAGGTTCTAGTTGTTTGAGTAGGGATTGTTCCCCTCCCCCCTCCTCGTCCATTTTGTGCCCCAATATAATTTACTTTCTCCTTAATTTCTTCCTTCATCAACTAACAGTCCATGGTATCATGGTCTATCTGGCCACAGAGCTCACACTTTAGTTGTACAGCCTTTACCTGGGCCGAAGACTAAGCCTTCATACTGTTGAGCTGTCTCGTCAGGTTGTCGACCTTTGTTTGTATTTCTATCATCTGATCAACTACAATAACTCTTTTTTACTCTCTGAAGGTAGTAGGTTGCCTACTCTGCTCATTCGTCCATAAGTAGTTATTGCTTGCCATCTCCTCTATCAACTCTTCTGTTTCATCAACTGTCTTCTATATTAGTGATCCTTCTAAAGCTACGTCGATTATGCCTCTCATCGGTGGGTTTACTCCATTATGGAAAGTTTGCAATAGGAATTCCTTGGGTAGGTTATAGTGTGGGAACTTACTTTGCAACTCCTTATATCTCTCCCATGTTTCGTAGATTGATTCCCTGTCACCTTGCTAGAAATTGGTAATTTCCTTGATGATCTTCATGGTTTTAGTCAACGGGAAATACTTATCTGAACTAGCTGGTCCCAAGTCATAATTTTGACCTGGCTAAAGGAATGGTACTAAGCTTTTACTCTATCTCTAAAGGTAAAGGGAAACAGACAAATTCTGACTGCATCTTTCAATATCTGATGATATTGAAAAGTATCACAGATTTCAAAGAAGCTTACAATGTGTGCATTTGGGTCCTCATTTCCAATCCATAAAATTGTACATTCTTCGGAAGCGTATTGAGAAAGGCTGGTTTAATCTCGAACGAGGCTACGCTATTATACATTCACTACATTGAACTTTGGCCTCATGAAGTCCATCAGGGTCCTGTATTGATGTCCTTGGTTAGATCCATGGTCCATATTCTATGGAAACTCCTCAGCCATTGTTCATTTGTTGGGACCTGTTTCTGGACCCTAACTTTCATGCAGAAAATCATAATACTTGAGCTATTTCTAATAGAGACACCTTAATCATTATCGGTTCATCTTTTTTCTCTGATACCATAAGGTGTCGCTCTTCGAATAGTCGGCTAATACGATGATAGTCGACTAGTCGAGTTATCCATTTCAACCTGAATACCTCAAGGAACAGCATTGGTGAGTCCCCAATTTTACACATATACCTGCTTCGAGTCCATTCACATAACTTTTTCTGTAGGCATCCAATTTAGGGTTTCTTTAGATAGTTTGATAGAAGACTTCAAGAGCTACAACTTTCATTAAAACCTCAAAGACCAATTGTATCTTCTGAAGGGTGAAAATAGGGTAGAAGATAAACTGTGAGCAGTAACATAGAAGAAGTCTGTGAACAGTAATGCAGACGAAGTCTGTGAATAGTAACATAGAAGAAGTCTGCAAACAGTAACACAAACGAAGTTCGGGAACAGTAACACAGATGAAGTCCGCGAACAGTAACAAAGACGAAGTCTGTGAACAGTAACGTAGAGGAATCTGTGTACAGTAACACAGATGATACTCTTAAACTTATAAAACTTCTTAACTCCTTCTTATAATCCTTGGCCTATAATCTATCCTTTGTATTCTATCCTCTGTAGTTGACTTCTATCTTCTGCGTTGACCACTTATCGTCTGTGGTCTATCCTCTGTATTCTATCCTCTATGATTGAGTTTTATCTTCTGTGTTGATCACTTATCGTCTGTGGTCTATACTCTGTGTTCTATCCTCTGTGTGATGACGTGTCCTCTATATTCTGACGTCATCACAAACGATACTTCTACTCGTTAGTCATCCTTTCCTCTGTGTTCTGACGTCAGCACAGAGGATACTTCTACTCTTTATTCCTCCTTCCCTTTGTGTTCTGACGTCAGCATAGAGGAT
Organism: Erythroxylum echinodendron; assembly: GCA_027575705.1. NCBI lineage: Eukaryota > Viridiplantae > Streptophyta > Magnoliopsida > Malpighiales > Erythroxylaceae > Erythroxylum > Erythroxylum echinodendron. The sequence continues at coordinate 14,824 of JANZXR010009225.1, forward strand.
ACTTCTACTCTTTATTCCTCCTTTCCTCTGTGTTCTTACGTCAGAACAGAGGATACTTCTACTCTTTATTCCCCTTTGCCTCTGTGTTCTGATGTCAGTACAAAGGATACTTCTCCTTCTAAATTTCCCTTACCTCTGTGTTGTGACGACATCACAGATGATATTCTTCCTCTATATTTTTGCTTTTCATTTACCTTATTTAATGCAATCCATCAACCTTCTCAACTGCTCTCATTTACTCAACTCTCAGGTCAGAATCACCCAAACGTAAGCATCAATCGCTTCTAAAACCTCAAAATTTATTTGATCAACACATGCAACACGAAACTTAACAGTGATCATAATCATGCGTAGATTATACATATATTTCATTCATCCTCAAACAAATATTTGTTTTACAAGGCTTTAATAACCTTACAAGTCATAATACATCAGTACACTTAAACCAATAAAACTTGAAAGGCAGCTAAAGCTTTAAGTTCTAAAAAAAATCTAACTTAAGAGTACAAAAGAAAGCATGCAAACTGGGGTGCTTCCCTGTCTCTTGACCTACTCACTTTCTTGTTCTTCACCTGAATTGGACAGAATTTGGATGGGGTGAGCTTAAAGCTCGTGGGTAACAGGTTTATAATTTAGAAACAAGTAAAAACCTTTTTGCACAAACAAAATCTTGTTCAGTTACAAATCATGCATGCATTCATCTTGTCAAATAAATCATGAGCACATTAGAATGGTTTAGGTGGATCCAAAACAGAACGTACTACACATTTCCTTTAAGGGTCCTGTGTAGCCATGAACAAAACGTGCTATTGCAATTCTATTTTATGGTCTTGCGTAGCCGTGAACTTATGGGAGTCCATGAAGGAGCTCCATGCCACTAGCGAGCAGGCGGGAGAAGCCTTTAGATAAAAGCACTTAACTTAACTTAGGGGACCACCACAAACCCACATAATACATATATTTCATGATCTTGAATGCATACTGTCCAAAATGGCAATTCTTAAAAACTTGCTTTTCATATCCGAAAACATGGTTTCATGAATTTGCAACTTTTTGAAGAAAAAATTTTTGTTTTTAAAACATGCAGCAACATATAACACTTTGCTACTCCAAGCAAGAACAAACAAATGCACATTTTTAAAGTAATCGAAATCATTGAAAAAAAAACACTTATGGCTTATTGCTTCATCATAAAACTATAACCCATCTTAAAAATCCTTGCTTGCTTAGGTATTGGACTTAAGGATGTCTTTCCTCTTGCTTCTATTGCCTTTCTTGAACCCCTCCTTGATTTCCTTCGTAAAATACACAACTCCAATTCAACAGAAATTTGGATTTGACTAACCCATAATGCACATTCACTAAAATGGATTCTAGAATACTTAACTGATATATTTCTTAAGCTCTTTGAACCAAACCTTTCAAAACTCCAAGAGATTAAAAAAAACAACTTACCTTGAATCCTCACCAAATAACGAGATTCTTGGCTCTAAAGAAAGCTCTTTCCTTCCTCTTTCTTTTTCCCTTCTTGAGTAACCTTAGATTCTCTCTTTAAACCTCAGAAAAATTGTGAACTAGTTAAAAGCTCTATTCTTTTCACTCTTCTTCAAAACCTCTCTTCTTCTTTTCTTTCTCTTCTTTTCTCTCCCAT